>ML247263.1:62537-97944 GCA_005239495.1 Nicotiana undulata | reverse complement strand
CTTAATCGTGGGGTTATGGGTGAACGGGTTTTGGTCCAAACCTCGAGTTTAGACCACGTGGGCTCGGGGTCGAATTTTGTAAATTTTGAAAGAAAGGTGGGAATTGTGTATTTAGGCTATGGGCTGGTGTTATTGAGTTATTATTGATACGCTTAAATTAATTATGCTTAGATATTGTGGTGCCAGAGTTGAATTCAAAAGGAAAAGCGGTCTTAGAGGGTTGATTGCTATATTTTGGACACGAGGTAAGTGTCTTGCCTAACTTTGGTGAGGGAATAGGGTATTATTTGCTATGTGCTAAGTGAATATCATGTTCATTGCATAGGTGAGGTGACGAATACCTATGCAATGTGTGTCAAGCATGCCCGTGAGTCTATTTTGATAGAAATTGCAGTATTTCTTCCATGTTTAGTATATTATGAGATTGTCTTTACTTGGTAATTTATTCTTGATTGAAAGTATTGGCTATTGAGTTTGAGAAGTGTTGATACGAATGGTAATACAAGTGTAGAGTACGTGATTGAGGTAATTGGTTATAGCTGAGACCCTTGCCGGGCATTTCTTGAATTACTACTTGATGCTTCTCCCTTGCTGGGTGTTCTGAATTGCTTATTTCCACTATGCTGTACTCCTTGCCATTTATCTGTTATTGTTTGGTGAGGAAGAGTGTAAAGCACGAAGGGTGATGCCGTGTCATGATACTTGATTTCATTGCATAGTGAGGAAGAGTGTAAAGCACGAAGGGTGATGCCGTGCCATGATTTTATTGATTATAAGCACGAAGGTAAATGCCGTGCCATGATTTTATTGATTATAAGCACGAAGGTAAATGCCGTGCCATGATTTTATTGATTATAAGCACGAAGGTAAATGCCGTGCCATGATTTTATTGATTATAAGCACGAAGGTAAATGCCGTGCCATGATTTTATTGATTATAAGCACGAAGGTAAATGCCGTGCCATGATTTTATTGATTATAAGCACGAAGGTAAATGCCGTGCCATGATTTTATTGATTATAAGCACGAAGGTAAATGCCGTGCCATGATTTTATTGATTATAAGCACGAAGGTAAATGCCGTGCCATGATTCTTTGTACATTGCATTGTGAGGAAGAGAGTAAAAGCACGAAGGGTGATGCCGTGCCATTGTTTACTTTTCCGTTATTTATCGTGGTTTCGTTGTCGATTATATTGGGTTGTTTCTCTGGATTACTCCTATCTGTCGATGAGACTATTTTATTCCATTTGTTCCCCTTTTACTGTTCCCGTATCCCCTACTTGCTGGTTTATCTCATGCTTTGTGTTATTTCCTGTTACCTGCTGTAGAATAGGACAGGTTATCGTTAATGTCAAGTCTAGCCTCGTCACTACTTCGGCCGAGGTTAGGCTTGGCACTTACTCAGTACATGGGGTCGGTTGTACTGATACTACACTGCACTTCCTTGTGTTGTGCAGACCCTGCTACCGGACCCCGTGGAGCGTTCTGAGGGAGATACCTTCAGTCCACGTCAGAGTTTCGAGGTATACACTGGCGTTCGTGGATCCCGAGGCTTCTCTCCTTTACCGTTCCATTGTCTTTCTTCTTATTTCCAAGACAGTGTTGTATTTTTCATTTCCAGACTTGTATTTAGCATCCCAGTAGTTAGTCTGTGGGATTGTGACACCCCGGTTTTGGGATCGTCCATTGTAGATGTCTTATCATTTCATTTTGAGTTTTTCTAAGATATTATTATTATCTCTCTACTGTGAAGTAATTGAAGGGATTTGGAAGGCTCAGTAAAGTTTTGAGAGTTACTAGTGTGGGAAGTTTTACGTTATTTCATGTTTGTTATGTCTTTATTCTCCGCATTCTTAAAGTTTCGCTATTTTTATTAAGCAATGATTACAGGATTTTTTTTTGTTGGGAATTTGTTGAAAGGGACGAACCATCGTTTCGTTCAGTATTAAATGATTTTAAATTACTATTGCAAGTTATACGTTGGCTGGCCTAGCGGGTTCAACGTTGGGCGCAGTCACGGCCAAAAGAGTAGGAATTTTGATCGTGACAGCTTATGACTGATAATTCAGTTCGGCATGCTAGAGCATTTCCACAAGTAGAAACTTTTTCAGTTTAACCCAGAAATTGTTCAAAGATTAGGAGAATAGTTACAATATTGTTAAACTTATTAACACTGCTAATGCTAAACCAAAAGGGTAAGTTGCTTATGGTAAATATGAATGTTTACCAATTAGCAAATTGAAAAAACATCGAAAAGTTACCCCTACTTTTGCCAGCCAATAATTTTTGCTACTTTCTCTTACCTTTTTCCTTACATGCTGATCATTGTGAATTTATTTGAATTTGTTAGGTTGCCTTTTCTTTTTTGTAATGATAAACTAGAGGAATTAGGGGAAAATGTGATAGACTAGAGGAATTAGGCCCATTGTAGTTTGGATACAGTACTAAAAACTACAGATGTTTTGTTGTTGGTTAGCATGCTATATACTATTTTCTGTATTTTTTTTACATATAACTAGGGAAGTTTAGAATCTCCCTAAGTCACTGTCTAGCTTCAAACGCTTAATGGTTTTGCGCATTACTCTTTTTTTCACTTCTATTATCGTATTTCCTGTTGTTATTATTTAGTACTACAATTCTAGTTAATTTAGTATTCTCTGATCATTGCTTTGGTTTTTTTACATCTTTTTCTTATACCTTTTAAGTATAATTATCATCTCTTTTGCTCCTTTTGAAAATTGGACCAGGAAGAAGAGAAACAAAAGTGTGAAAGAAGACAAAATCAGGTTACAAGTCTTGAGGTAACTTTATTTGCTAATCTCTAAGTTGATTTCACTTTTTAAATGTAAGTTAAGTTGTTAAATGGCTAGAACAACTACATAAATTCATATTGCTTTTACCTTGATAAAAAATCTTTTATTGTGAATATTATATCTATCCTCCAAGTTCAAATTTATTTATGGATGATAACCATTGTGTTAGAATCTTGGTTTGACTTTTTAAACTGAATCCAAGAACTTAATAGGAGCATTTCTATGAAAAAGTACTTTTCATTCATAGTAATTTGATCTAGAACCATAGCTTTTTCTTGACTTAAAAAAAGACGAATAAAAGTGAGTTCTTTAAGGTGTACTATTCATAATTAATTGTAAACTAAGTGAGTTCTTTAAGGTATACTATTCAAGATTAATTGTAAACTAACTTGAAACGAATAAGTTGTTCTAACTGAGTATATATGGACTAAACAAAGAGATGCCAGGTTGGATTACTGAGGACATATGGACTAAACTAACTCAGTACTAAACCTCTCAGAAATTTCAAAAGAAAAGTGAATTGGCAAAGACAGCCCGTTTGTCCGACAAATATGGCTCCTTGCACACGGGGTTCAATAAGTATGGGGGCTCATCGAAGAAGATTGTTATGTATTTATATACTAGTTGTTAAAATAGTAATTGCGGGGCGAGAACAACATTAGCGTACCTTATTGATGCAGCGAAGATCGTTGAACTCACCACCAAAGGAATTGCCCCAAACCGAACTTTGAATCACTAGGAAATAAAGTTAATCTTCCACCAATTAGATGCCCTTGCTTGTGTGTGTTTTTCGTTGGAGAAGAAGAGAGTTAGAGTAGAGAAAATTCTTACGAACTTAGTTCTGTATTTTCTCCTTCACATAAATAGGCAGAGTAATGGCGGTTAAGAAAGATAACTCACCCCTTTTTTTGCACGTTCAATTTAGTGGGTGTTTTTGGTTTAGTGGTAACTTCCCTTAATCTCTCTCCATTATCTCTCCTAACCGGGTCGGGTCAGCCCACATGGAGCGACCCATAATCCAACATCTCCCACTTCGCTCATAGTGGGCTAGACCGATGTCTTTGACACACAGTTCATACTGGCAAATAGTTGGTGCGACCTGCGAGCACAAAGAGCTGAAAAATTCCAAAACCAATTAAATATTGTACTGAAGCTCTACGTAGAAATCCAATCACATATGGAAAGGATTCACTACTATCATGAGGATATTATTACCCGCAATACACCAGACATTATTCGCTATTGCAGTAGCTACTTATTCGATCCCTCATCCTCGAAAGAGGCAAACTCGAGTTCTCATATAACGTTGTATCCAAAATTACACCCAATACCCTCATGGTAAGTGTAATGGTCGACCTATGAATACAAGTGAAATTATTAAATTTTAGTCGTCTTCCCTTTCTACTCGAATCTTTCCATTCCAAATCAACTGCTTTCCTAGACATGCACTACATTGCCGAATAAATCATGGCTATTAGTGGCATGCTAAAGTAGCAACACTGATTGGAACTTCAAGAGACAGTAAAAGGTCAAAGGGTATTTCAATAAAAGTTACTATAACTTCTTTGGGATCTCACACAATGAAGAAGCAGGGATTCATTCTTCCATTCCCATGGTCGATAGCACACGTGGTATGAAACACATGTCATGGTGTTCTCACCTTATATTGGTGCGTGTGTCTTATTATTTTAATCATCCAACACCGTACAGATCTTGGTCTAGACACCTTCAAGTGTCTAACCCGAGTTTCTCACTTCAATAATCCTCAAACCATCTTCTTAGAGAAACTCGTATCTGGCTTACAGAACAAGTCATAATCGAATAGTGAAATTCGTAAGCTGTCAAGAACGACCTCTAAAAGTAAATATAACCCTGCATTATCCAAGGTTCTATAAGGTCTCATCTCTTCACGATTGATAATGCAAGAGGTGATTGCTCGTGTGAGAGAGCCAATCTCGTCACTTGTTCGACACACTTTATCAACAAAACATTCATCACATGCATACGAGATATAAGAAAAATTCAAGAGTCAAATATTGATGAGCATATTATAATACTAAAGTCATTTTAAAATACATAAATATGTTCATATCCTTCGCAAACCTAGAGCCATAACATGTTTCTCAAACAGGTCTCTAGATATCGCCTTTGTAAAAGGATCAGCTATCATGCTTTGCATAGGAATGTATTGTAAATTTATCTCTCCACTTGCTACCATGTCTCTTACAAAGTTATACTTGATGTCAATGTGTTTGGTCTTGCTGTGATCTTAGGATCTTTTGTACATGCAATAGCCGCTTGACTATCACAATATAAAGTCATGGGACCCTGAGAGTTCTTTGTAATATTCAAATGCTCAAAGAATCTCTTCAACCAAACAGCTTCTTGTACTGCAGACGCACAAGCCACGAACTCAGCTTCCATTGTTGAAAGGGTTGTGCAGGTTTGTTTCTTACTTTTCCATGATATAGCACCACCATTAAGTAAGAAGGCATAACCGGATGTTGATTATCTATCATTCCGATCACCAGCCCAATCAGCATCTGTATATCCTCTCAAGTATAAATCATTTCCATTATAACATAGTGAATAGTCTGCAGTTCCCTTCAGGTATCTGAAAATTCTCTTCATAGATTTCCAATGATCTCTTCCAGGATTGGATTGATACCTGCTAACCAGACCTACGGCATAACAAATGTCTAGTCGAGTAGTAGCGTACATCAAGCTCCCGACAGCACTTGAATATGGAACTCGAGACATGTCTTCCTTTTCATTTTCAGTCTTGGGACACATTTCAAGGCTTAAAGTTTCACCTCTCCCTGTAGGAGTATCCATGGATTTGCAACTATTCATGCGAAAACGCTCCAAGATTTTCTTTATATAAGTTTCTTGAGATAGACTCAATAATTTTTTTGGAACGCTCTCTTTGGATCTTAACTCCAAGGATATAGTCTGCCTCGCCCATATCTTTCATGTCAAAAGACTTTGAAAGCCATGACTTGACAGTTTTCAAATACTCCAAATTATTTCCGGCCAATAAAATATCGTCCACATAAAGAGAAAGAATTACAAACATCCCATTGGACTTCTTCACATTAATGCAATGGTCTTCATTGATCATGGTGAAATCATATGAGATCACCTCCTTGTGAAATCTCAAATACCATTGCCTTGAAGATTGCTTCAGATCATAAATAGATCTTTCAATTTACAAACCTTCTTTTCTTGGCCTTTAACAATGAAGCCTACAGGTTGTTCCATGTAGATTTCTTCGTTCAGTTCTCCATTGAGAAAAGTTGTCTTCACGTCCATTTGATGTAATTCCAAATGCAAACGTGCAACAATAGCCAAAATTAAGCGAATTGAGGTAAACTTCACAACTGGTGAAAATGTTTCCTCATAATCTATTCCAGCTTCTTGAGTAAAGCCTTTTGCTACCAGTTTACCAAACTTGTTAAAAGTATCTTTTATAAATGCAGCACAACCCCAAGGTCGTAAATAATCCAAGTTTGGTTTCTGGCCGATCCATAGCTCATAAGGAGTGGAAGGAACTAACTTAGAAGGCACTCTATTCAATATATAGGCCGCAGTTAATAACGCATCTCCCCAAAAGGAGATAGGTAAATTAGCTTGCGCCATCATTGACTTTGTCATGACCAATAGAGTTCTATTCCTTCTTTCTGCTACACCATTTTGCTGAGGTGTATAAGGAATAGTTAATTGTCTAGTGATGCCTTTTTCACTACATAATTCATTAAATTGTCTTGATAGATATTCACGCCATCTCTCAGTTCTTAGAGTTTTTATACTCCTGTCTAATTGATTCTCAACTTCATTCATATATCGTTTGAAGCACTCAAGTGCTTCAGATTTAGGAGAAATCAAATAAACATAACCAAAACGTGTGAAATCATCAACAAACGTAATGAAATACAAGGCACCAGATCTTGCCTTCACGTTCATTGGACCACATATATCTGAGTGGATTAATTGCAATGGAAAGTCAGCCCGATATTCACAAGTTAGCATTTCAATTTTTTGAGAAAGAACACAAGTGTCCTTCCTTAGCCAATCTATTCATTCGATCTTGCCTGATGTGACCTAATATAGCATGCCATGTAATAATATCAACATCTCTATTACTAGAAGAACATTCCATAACACAACTGTCCACATAATAGTCATAAGTAGAAGGATTACAACTTAACACAAAGAAACCATCATAAAGATGTCCAGAACCATAAAAGACATTGTCTAGAGTAATTCTCACAACATTGCGACTAAAGTTCAAACAGAAACCTAAATTAAGAAGAACAGACACAGATATTAAGTTTCGTCGAATTTCTGGAGCATATAGGACGTCATGCAACATCAAAGTACGACCACCACATAAGTCAATCCCGCAAGTGCCAAGACCTTTGACTTCAACCTTCGCATTATTTCCTACATATATCCACCTAGATCTAGATGGGACTGGACGGTACTCCACAAACGCTTCTCGATCATGGGTCACATGGTCGGTGGCCCCTGAGTCTACAATCCACACAGGATAAGATTCAGTTAGTAAAACTGTGCTAGAAACAAATGTAGCACTTAGAGATGCGTTTTGAAATGCTACCTTTTGCGGCTCAGAGCATTCACGAGCAACGTGTCCCGGCACTTGGCAGTTGTAGCATTTCATCTTGCTCTTGTCTTTCTTCTTAAAGAACCATTTCCCTTCTTAGGGTTTGGTTTGTTTCGTTTCTTTGAGGGTCCCTCACCAGTCTCCTTGCCCTTTCCGCCTTTATTCCAGTCATTTTTGCGCTTGAATCCTGAAGCTTTTTTACCACTTGATTCTGCCACATAGGCAGTGCGTATAGCTTTTGCAGCACCAAGCCGCTCATCTTCAAGCTCAACATGGCGAGCAACATCACCAAAAGTTTTGATGCAGTCATTGTGGGTCAAGTTTACTTTCAGATGTTCCCAATTATTGGGAAGTGACCGGATCACTGCCTGAACCTGCTGCTCATCAGAGAGAATATGACCAGCGCTTTTGAGTTGAGCTATCATGTTTGACATCACCCTAAGGTGTTGTTTGACACTGTGGTCATGACGCTTTTTGTAAGTGTCAAATTTGATAGTCAGCTGTCTAAGGCGAGTTACAGTAGTACCCCCATATGTTCCCTCAAATGCGCCCACATGGCATTAACAGTAGGTAATTGTTCACATTCATGAATGAAATCATCCACAACTGAGCTTACAATGATTCCACGAGCAGTGGCATCTTTCTTTTTCCAAGAATTGTAAGCCTCAAGATCTCTCCGATGTTGGGCAGTGTTACCCTCCTCTGGGCAAACCATGACATGGTTAATGGCTTCAAGAGCATCTTGCTCTTCCAGCACATACCACATCTTACGGCTCCAAATCTCATAATTTTCATCGTTCAGTTTGTCACCCTTGTTTAAGTCAACAATGATAGTTTTTTATGCCATAGTCTGTTAAATGAAACAATAATGTAAGTGTATTTATTACTCATCATTCTCGCATGTGATGTACAGACTTAGGCAAATCAATTAAATAAAATATTAATTTTACACTTAGTACAGAATCGAAAGGTTACTACGTTTCCATTCATCATCTACAACTAAATGTTCAACTAATATTTTATAAAATCATTTCTCATAGTGCGTATCTCGTCAAGATTTTCAATATCATGTCATACTTGTTTTAATAGCCACACATTAAAAACAAACAAATAAAATTACATGTAATCTTGCAAACAAATAACAAAGTTTTATTAATTAAACAAATTACAAGTAGTTATAGAGACGGTTCTCCCACTCGGATTCAAATTTAAGAACATAAACCCAAAAAGGTTCACTTGGCCAAACCTCATGATAAACTTCAGTTAAAATACTACCTAAAGGTTCTCAAAGTGAATCTACTAAAATTGCTAAGGCTTCCCAATCAGATAGTTCAATTTCGTCAATAGCATCAATTAGTGCATCTCGGGTAAACTGATAATCTCTAATATGTTCAGCTAGTGAAGCCCTAAGCTCTCTAAATTTCTTTTCCCTTTCCCTTTGTATAGCCCTTCGATCCCTTAATTCATTTTGTCTCTCCCTTGGGACATTCCTGATGACTTCAGGCTCCGAGTCTGAATCATTATAGAAATAAGTCCTGCGACGACGTACCCTTCTACGTTGTCCCCTTCCTTGACTTCGAGAACTCCCACTTGGAGTAATTCGAACTTGTCTTGTTCAGCCATATCTGAAATAGGATCAAGGAAACAATAAGAATGGCTCCAACCATTCAATGTGACAACATATATCACAATTACTTATAGAAGGATATTAATTGAGGAATCAAGACTAAACTAATTTTTTTGTTTATTTATATTAAGAAGACAGACGATGATAGGCATTAATATTACCAACCATTCATTCCTTGTACTTTGTTTAACCAATTTTGAGAGAATCTCCCTTCACCCCTTATTGATATAACGAAACAAAAAAAAACATATCAGACTACGAAGCATGATAATTTCTTCACTTAAGAAGAATCGTATTGTTCACGACAAAAAAGAATTGGGATTGTAATGTTATGAAGGCAATTGCTTTTTCTTAAATACAATAAACAATTGGCATTGTTTCACTGTTAACAATGTACAACAGTGAAGACAAACTTACAAGGACATGTTACCCAAAAAGAAAATAAATTCAAGCTTTCTGCACTATTTATTTCATTCAAATTGAAACCAAACTAACAGCACAACTTAATTAAGTAATAAAGTAAAACTTTGCAATTTACAAATTTTAAGGCTGTATGAGAAAGTGCAGAATTATGAAAATCTTCTGTCTCAAATAAATAAGAACGAAAGTCCTAATCAAATAAGTTTCTTCTTGTTTCAAACAAAAAGTTTCTGTTAGTTTGAAATTATAAACATAAAGTTGTTACTGTTTCTTATCTTTTTAACCTCTTTTCCAAGATCAAGATGTGTGTTCTAATCAAAAGAATACAACCTGGCTCTGTAACCAATGTTAAAATAATAATTGCGGGGCGAGAACAATATTAGCATACCTTATTGATGCAGCGGAGATCGTTGAACTCACCACCAAAGGAATTGCCCCCGAACTTTGAATCACTAGGAAACAAAGTTAATCTTCCACCAATTAGATGCCCTTGCTTGTGTGTGTTTTTCGTTTGAGAAGAAGAGAGTTCAAGAAGAGAAAATTCTTACGTACTTAGTTATGTGTTTTCTCCTTCACATAAATAGGCAAATGGCGGTTAAGAAAGAGAACTCATCCCTTTTTTTGCACGTTCAATTTAGTGGGTGTTTGTGGTTTAGTGGTAACTTTCCTTAACCTCTCTCCCTTATCTCTCCTAACCGGGTCGGGTCAGCCCACATGGAGCGGCCCATAATCCAACACTAGTCTAATCCTGAATGTTAGATAATCAGAGAACTAAAGATTAAAAAGGTAATCCTTGGTATGTGTTTATTATACTAGTCTAGGAATGTTACTTAATTAACTAATACAACATCAATTGGTACTCCTATACAAGCATTTTTATAAATTAAAAAAGGTAACAAAGTTCCAAAAGATTCAAGAGGCAAAGATCTTACTTATAGCTACGTCTCAACTATACTCAGTTATAGCGACATCTCATTTTTATAACTGATCTTTTTGAAGTTTCATGGTCATAGCACTTTAATTTTGCTTTTTTCATGTGTTGCTTATCTCTTATGCATCAACCAAGAAAATAAATTCTCTAGATGAGGTATATGATTATACACATATGAAGAAGCTAAAGGATAGAACAAAGACAACTTGGATCGAACCACGAACCGAGACAACATATGTAAGATTTCAAGTTACTTTTTAATATTTTTCATTAATTAAATTTGTTCATATAATAGTTGTAACTCTTTTGCAGAATACTTTAAAATAATCCTTGGAGGAGTTCATTCAAAGCCAACCAACTGATGATCAAGGAAAGTCAATTTAACCATCCCGGAAGAATTATATGGACTTGTGGATTAAGGCGGCCGGTGACATACATAAGGGAAGAGTGTACAACCTTGAATCAGAGTTTAGTTCTAGTCGTCGATCTTTTGGAATGTTTGGTGGCTCTTCTTCCTCAAGGTCCCCGATTAATCAGGATGAGTTTGAGCTATTGAATAGCAGAATAGCATAGATCACTAAGTTGTATGCACAGAAAAGGGATGCGCGGGAGGAGGAGGCAAAGCGAAGGGAGGAAGAAGATAGGAAGAATATAGGAGGAGGGATGAAGAGGAGAGGCGGAGAGGCGGAGGGAGGAAGAAATGAGGCGAAAGGATGCTGCATTTACATGCGTCACTGGTGACGTTGAAATCCTCAAGGCCCAACTAAACTCTCTCTTAGCATCTAGTGCATTTTCTCTGCCACATTCTCCATCGCGCTCTAACAAGACTAAGGAGTAGTTTATTTATTAATTTGATTTTTGGTGGGAATAGAACGTCGGATATTATGTATCAATTGGATAAGATTGAATGTTGAATTTCTTATTTGAATGTTTAGTTGCATTATTAATTTCTAAATATTTTCAGTTTTAGTTGGTTGTTAATGAAATGGATCGGAAGATGCTGAATTTTGTGTGTGAATGTTTCATTATATTTAGGCTTGTTGTTGGTGGTTTTATTTTTTGTTTGGCTAGTGGTGCAGTATAAAACTCGGTATTGCTCACAAAAATAATTTTCAAATTTATTCTCACAGATTTTCCACTAAATCCACGGGAAGGTTTGTCATTTTAGTTACAGAACTTGCATAATTCCCACTAATATCGGTGGGAAAGCTCATACATTTTTTCAGAATTGCATTTATCCCACTGATATCGATAGAAAGTTTATACTTTTATTTTCAAAATTTACATGTTTCACACGGATACTTGTGGGAAAGTTCATATTTTATTTTTCAGAATTTGCATAATCCCAAGTGAAAACTCTGGGAAAATTCGCACATTAATTTCCAGAATGACATGTTTCCCACTGATATCGGTGAGAAATTATACTTTTATGTTCCCAATATGTATTTTCCCACCGAAAATGGTGGGAACGTTTATACATTTGTTTTCAGCCCATGCATTTTTTCCACCACTTCCTTGACTTTGTATTAAAATAATAAAAATTATTAATAATATTTTCCACTGATTGTTGGCGGGAAACTTCATTATTTTTCCTATTAATCTTCGTTGGGGAAACCGTGGGAAAATTTTCACTTCTTCTATGGGAAGATTTTCCGACCAAGCCTTTTTTTGGTGATCCGTTTCAATGGGATTGTGGTGTGAAAACTCGATTTCCCACTAGTTTCTCACTGATTTTGTCGTGGAAAAACCATGTGTTTCTAGTAGTGATGAAAATCTCGAAATACATCTAACTGGGCCTTGTCATGAATCCATTCTTCATATAATTCCCGAGGTACATTGGGAAAATTTGAAATACGGGAAGAGGTCGGTTGTGCAAGTAATTGGGCTTTCTCAGCCTCCAAAGCGGTCACTCGATCAGGAAGAACGAAGTTATCCTTTTCCAGCTCTCTGATCCTCTCCTCGAGTCGATCTTCCTTATCTCTCGTTGTTGATTGATTGTTCTGCGGCTCGACTCGGAGAGTCCTATTCGCCAACTAAAGCATCTTTGTATTCCTCCGAGCAATCAAATGAGAGGACTCCGCCTTCTCGAGCTCCTTTTGCTTCTCAACATTCTCAGTATTGAGGGCTTCCAGCTGAAGTCGGCACTCTTCTAACTGCCCTTGCAACTCGATCACTTTAGATTGAAGCTCACAACATTGTCCTCCACGTCCCTGCTGACCACTAGATCCTCTTCCCTACTCCTCAACGTTCTTTCGAGAATGCTACACTTCTCGATAGCCCGCACCATATCATCATCCTTCTCTTTCAACTCGTCCCAAATGGCCTGCATGTCGCCACCCTCATGAGACCGCTTACAGAGATCTCGATACTTGCCACGATACTCAAAGTACTTATCCTTCAATTTTATAAAGATGTCTTTACGTCTCTTCTCCCTTCGGGCGCTCTCGATTTCCAAGATCACCATACGCAATCATAAAAATGAGAGAAAAAAGAAGTCAGAACCAAGGACGCCCTGAAAAACAAAAAAGAGAGGTTGAAACACAAACACTCACCCTAAGAGCGAGGCCAGCAATGCTCCTCGACAAAGCACCATCGTCTATCTCTTTGAGGGTCTTACCCTCTATTTTGGAACACAGAGGGCCGAGGGCAGGGACTACCTCCTCGGTGTTCACCAATAGATCATGATCCATGGGGATCGGGATAGTCCTCGTAGAACCCTCCAACCTCTCTATTTATTAAGGTCATGGCATCAAAACCGAAAATGACTCATCATGATTGGCATCAGAATCGAAGTGGCATGTCTAATCAAAGGTCACACACAAAACAAAATAACAGATTGGGAATATGCGTCATAAGGACGTATGACTTCATGACATCATCATAACTCGTGGACATCATTACTCCAGCAAATCGCCCAAAAAATTCAAAGCATTTGAAATGTGCGGTGCACCGAGGGCTACGTTACGCCGCAGCAACCATGACCTATCTAGTCCGCTTGATTAACTTAACCACCAACAACATGATCCGCTCATCGAACCCGTTCGCGAAGCCGGCCTTATTAAAGTGAAGGGACTAATTGTATGGATCAAAATCTATCTTTATAATACTCAAGTCAAAATAGTATTGGTGGAACGTTCCCAGTTGTCACTTGTCGAACTAATCTAAGAAACAGTGAAGTCTATGGTTGAAGAGTCAGCAAGGGCTGAAGTCGAAGAGTCATCAAGGATTAAGGCCGAGGTTTAGCACCCTTAACAGAGTTATAACGGCTAGTTTCACGATAGGACATAAAAGAGAATATTGTGGTGGATATTCTCTACTCTTTACTATTAGGGTTTTTAGGAACATGTTCCCTATAAATAGAATGAGATACAATGATAGGAGACATGTGATATTCATTTTGTAAAACTACACTGACTTTAAAGAGAGAATCAGATCTTATTGCAATCATACAAAAACTACTTTTTCACTAAGATTCTTGTCCATACTTTTCCTCTGGATTCGAGATAACTCAGATATTCAAAGGCTTATCCATCACTCATCATTGTCAGAAAGAACATTCAACGATTTCATCCTTTTCTAGGTGACTCAGCCGTTCTATTTACATAAGTGTCATTTATTGATGTTCATCACTAGTTAATGCTATATTACTTCCTTTGACTTCTTAAATATTGATTGTGTGCTGATGTTGCTATCAAAAATATATCTGCATATAATTTATTGCACTTCCAAGAATTTCATCTGTGGGATATTATTGTTAGTAAGATTAACCCTCATTAGTATAAATTAATTAGTTGAACCAAGATCTATATTTTTGGTCAAACAATAGTATAGTTACATAATATTTAAATACAAGTCAATATATTATTCTACATTATTTGAGCTATTAAAGTAAATGCACAACTCATATATCATACTCATGTAAAGGCAATAGAATATTTTGCATGATATCATTTTTCTTTATTAAGTTGGATAAATAGGACCAGTAGTCATTATTTAAGCTTGTACTTTTTAAAATTTATTTTATAACTCAGCACATAGTTTAATAATTTTTGGGTAGTTTTTTTTTCTAAATTTTATATTCAATAATATGGAAAGCACGCGTAACATGCGTACTCTAAAGCTGGTATTTAATAAAAGAAAGCACTTTAAAAATATGTATATGTTAAGTTATCAAATGAATTATGATTCAATCGGTCTAAAGTCACTTATATCAAGATTCCTTTGTCAACATTTAGATCAAGATGAATTGATTGAATTTGAATCAAATAATGAGTTATAATCCAATTTGTCAACGATCAACCCGTTCAAATTTGAATATGTTAAACATATTTTTATTTATTTGGGCTAAAGTTTTCGCACCTTACCCTATTAGAACGATATACATGGTGCGAAAAGGAAAGGCAAAGCCGGCAACAACAACTTGTAATTAGCTCAACTACTAAAGAAAGTTGAAGTCTCCGAAACCAGTCTTTTAATAATAGTTTTAATTGCTTTACCTTTGTTCTATAGTGCGAGTTGACCGATGGAGTAATTAATAATTGAAAAAATCGTCCTTATCAGTCTACTAGACTAGTGTGATAGCAATTAGCAAGTCACCTTACGGTTCTTTCAGATGTAGGCCAACATTGGCTGGCTAGTTTTAGTATATTCGACGAGTATATGATAATTGCAAACGTGAAAAATAGTTTTTTATGTGAGATTAAAATGAATAGAGATAGAAAGAACCTTTTACTAGTCATGCCTCTTAAAGTATAAACTATTAGTTCTCCTCCTGGCCGATTTTTGTTGTATAAACAAATCAACCTACGGTGAATATAAGAGCGAATGCTCTTTTCATTTTTTCTGTAACGATTGAAATATATATTAATAATTAAGTAGTTGCATTACATATCGGTGGTGCCTCGTAAAAATAGTACGGGCTAACCAGTTTTCGAAATGGTCTTTCAAAAATAGTCAGCGTTTGCTAAGTCATGGAAAAAATAACCATTGTTTTGCTGCAACATAGACCGGTTCAGCATAATATACTGGAGTTCGGTGCACCTGTGTATGAACTTCCAGCATATTATGTTGGAATTCCAACACGCGAAAAATTCCAGCATAATGGAGATTCGAGCACCTATGATTGAACTTCCAGCATAATAGACTGGACCGATATAATTTGTTGGAACTCTAGTATAATAAACTGAAGTTCCAGTATACTTTGCTGGAACTCCAGTATAATATACAAGAGTTCCAGTATACTTATGCTGGAACTACAGTATATTATACTGGAGTTCCTTCCGGATTTTGAACAGTGTTTTCGTTCAGATTTATCTTTACATGAAAAGTGGCTAAATTTTGATTACTTTTGAAACCGTGGCTATTTTTGAATGACCACTTGTATATCTGGATATTTTTGAATTTCTCCCGGTGCCTCAGTAGTGGCACCCAAAACGCCTAGGCCAGGAGGCCCGCTCATCATATTACAAAAACTATTAATGTCTCCAAGCTCGGCTAGATTGTTGAGAACATTGGAAGATACTAGCCAAGTAGTTGGTGTCCCAGCTTTGTCTTCCTGGAGCAGCTTCGAACAAACATTTGGTGGGTGGAGTATTATTGATAGAGAGTATTGCTTGGTTGCTTGGACCCTTCCTTTGCCAAAAAGTGCGTGAGTCTGTTCCTTTCACAGAAATTGTGTCTGATCATTGGGTTCTCCAGCTCCTTCAGTAACACTTTGCACTCATTTAACAAGGTTAGAGTATAGAGAACAATTCTATAGGAAAGTAATTGGGGTATTTTAGTGGCATCAATTTCAATTTCTAAGTTGTTAAAATTTTTGTTTTTTGCTAGAAGAAGACCATTATTAGCGCAATGAATTCCGTGTATATAGGGGTTTAGCCATAAGCGGGCATTTCATAGCCCATGATCCAGTTACTAGATTTATCTCGGAATATTCCACTGATTCCTCCTTTGTTATAGCGTCCTTTGAACGACCCATCAATGTTAAGTTTTAGCCGTTGACAATGGGGGCCTCCATTTTACCGTCATTGGGGAAGTGTTTATGTTATTGGTAGGTGATGTTTTATACGTCAATACCACATAAGAGGGGGGTGATTTGTGTGGTGTTCAATTTTCGAGTGCAGTCTCTATAGAGGAACCTGGTTCTTCTTGGTGTTCCAACTTCTACAGTTTGCGGAAAAGTAATTGCAGAATTTAAAGAACACAACAATTTTACGTGGAAAACATCTGGCTCAAAAGGTGAAAAAACCACGACCTACTTCCCAGTAGGATTTTCCCAAACTCTTCACTACGTCAATGAGCCAAACAACATTTACAAAATAAACTCTTTTGTAAACCTAAGGACTAACTCTAATCTCTTTGTGACAAACTAGCCTCTAACTAATTGCGATAAACTTCAAGTTAACTCTAACTTGAACTGTGTGTACCTATTACAATTGCTTCTAGATAAAGCTGAAAGATACAATATGTAATCACCTACTACTACCAACTAGCTCAAAAGACAACAAATGTAACTGGTTCTTCTAGCTGGTTCAATTAGCTTTTATGTCGCACAAGGATTCTGCTTGCAAAATTGCTTTGACAATTTTGCTTTCAGTTCTTGTTTCACTTCTGTGTTTGTGCGTGAATTCTTTAGCAGGAATGCTTCAACATTTTATAGAATCAGTAGTTAAGATGTTGTTGTTCAGTTCTAATGCAACTCTTCCTTGGTGGAAGAGTTTGTGTTTATCTCAACTTTCTTGATCTTGATTCTGTCCTACCTGAAATCGAACTCCATCTTATTATCAATTTGCAACCTTTTCGCTTAGGATATAACATCTTAGTTCACAGATAATGTTTATCTCCTGTGCATGGACGCTTCTCGTGCCAATGGGTTTGTTTGACTATGCTTGCCCTGATGGACCTGGTTCAACTGGGTTGGCATTTGTCAATCTTCAAAACCATGCAGTGACTTGATTCAACAAATTCTCCCTTTTTGATGATGACAAACTCTGTGCTTAACCCTGTACATACTTCAATCCAACATAGACACTTTTTATAGTTTTAAGCATTCATCATAGAGAGACCAGGTTCATTAGGTTATAAATATCACAAAAGTATTTGAAATTTTGAAAAGCACATATCTTCCCCCTTTTGGCATCATCGAAAAGTTGCAAAAAGATAAACTTACCAGAATTATCAACAATTACTCATGGCCATTGAGGCAACTGTAGGTGCAAAGCATGGATTAATCATCAAAAGAAACCAACAAATGTAAGCTATATATGAAACTGAGAAAGAATCAATAACCAAAAAGCAAAATTCATTGATTGGATAACTGATCAAGCACCATACACAAAAAGAAATAAGGACAGTCGCAACCATGAGAAAAACAGAACAAGGTAAGACAATCCCAAACTGGGTCATAGAGGGGGATTTTTGGAGGCACTAGACTCCTAAGGCTGGGAAGGGGCAGAGGTTGTGGTCTTGTATTGAAGAAGGGAGAGCATTTGATGAAGAACATCCTCATTCTTCTCCTTTTCTTTGGCTAATTCAGCTTTGAGAGCATCCCGCTCAGCTTCAACCTCTGTAAGGCGAGATTTCAAACGAAGGATCTCCACATCCTTTATCTCACCTTCCTGCACAAGCGTCCTGACCTTGCTATTAACAGGCAGTTTCCTGGATGAACCAGGTTCATCCTCAGGAATATTAACAGTGTAGTCACAGGTCAGCAGTGTGTTCTTCCCAAAATAGTCCTTAGCAGTTGCCATTTCAGCCTTCTTCACTGGAACCTTGAAGTGAGCAAGAACATCAGTCAGGATAAACCCATAAGGTATAGCGTGTGCCTTGGCTCCATTCACAACCCTGTCCAAGAGCTGGATGATGAAGGCAGGTCAATTGATCTGTTTACCCCTGAACAAGCATTCCATAAGTGTGAGATCCAGGTAGCTGGCTATGTGCCTTCGCTCTTGCCTAGGCAGTAGAAATTTGATCACAAACTCAAAAAATAGTTTGTGCGGAGCTCTCATCTCACTCTTAAACACTTCCCTGGGATCCGGTTCTTGTTCATTTTCACAGAAAGACCTTGTGATTTGAAGGGTTGAAGGCAAACCATCCAAACTAGGCCATATTTTCCTCGTGTAGTCATCATACCCCTCAGAAGGGATATTCAATATTTCCCCCAATTCCTTTGCATCAAACGAGATCTCAACTCCCTGAACCTTTGTAGATACCCTGCCATCTTTGACTGTTGCATTGGCCATAAACTCTACCAGCTCATTCCTAGCCAGTCTGCCCTCAAGGTGAAGGACCATGTCCTTCCATCCTTGCACACCTAAGGTATCTAGCAAGAAAATAATCCCTGAATCCTCAAGGTATCTAAATAACTTCCCTTTTAAAATGGTACGCCTCCCAAACATTGTGAGTTTGTATGTCTCCTCACCAGACACTTCCACTTCCTCTCCACTCCATTGCTCATCATCAACAATCTTTTCTTTCTTTGACTCAGACCTGGTCCTCTTTGCAACTGTTGAGGGTGTGGCAGACACAGATGCTGACTTCTTGGAAGAAGCCTTAGCTTTCTTGGGTTTTGGTGTCTCAACCTTAACTTATGTTGGTTGCTCCTCCTGATGGACCAAGTCCATCTCATCGTCATCAGCATGAACTGCCTCAACGGGCTCTCCAACTTTTGCCTTTACCTTGGAAGACTTCTTCTTCTTGCTCTCTCTCAAAGCTTTTTCCAATTCTTTTTCTCCTTGCCTAACAGTGCTTCTAGTAGCATGACTCTTTGGGGCATGAGCATCAGTAGAAGATGAGGCTTTCCTCTTCTTGGTTGGAAAATGGGTAGTAGCTTTCTTGGATTTTGGAGTTCTCTTCCTTTTGGGATTGTAGGACTCCCTCAACTTTTTCATCAACTCACTACTACAAAAAAGACCTTTAGAGACAATACAAAATGGCTTTAGCGGCAATAACCATAACCGCTATATCTTTTACCATCCATTAGGGTTTTGCCGCTGATGCCGAGGTCGGCAAAGCCTTTAGCGGCTTTTCTCGCAAAAGCTGGTAAAAGGTATGGTTTATTGCCGCTAAAAATTATTATCTTTAATGGCAATTGTTTGCGGAAATTATAATGGCTACTAAATCCAATCCAAAACGGCCAACTATATCTTTTTAGCATCTATTTTTATAGCCGCTAAATTCAAATTAATTGTCGCTAAAGGTTTGCAGCTCTAACGGCAATTGTTTGTGGCAATTATAATGGTTACTAAATCCAATCCAAACGGCTAATTATACATCTTTACCATCTATTTTTATAGCCGCTAAATTCAAAATAATTGTCGCTAAAAGTTCGCATCTCTAATGACAATTGTTCGTGGAAATTATAATGGCTACTAAATCCAATCCAAATGGCTAATTATACTTCTTTACCATCCATTTTTATAGTCGCTAAATTCAAAATAATTGTCGCTAAAAGTTTGCATCTTTAACGGCAATTATTTTGTTGCAATTAAAAAGGTGATAGTACTCCTTAAAACATCTTAGTTTTTCCTTTAGCGTCCATTTTAATAGCCAATATGTTTAACTAAATTGCCACTAATAATCTATACCTTTAAAAGTCATAAGCGATAATAGCAATAATTTGGCCACAATTAATAATGGTTACTACAGTTGTATAGAATATGAGCCAAATAATAAAATATATTAATATTAATTCAAAAAACATAATATATCTCATTAAACCCTAACAAACAAAAGGAAGTACTAATCAAAAATATTAATATCATAGTAACTTAAAACATAAAAATATATTGTTTGGACTAAATAGCAATGTCATCATTGTAATAATCCAGAATGATGGTCTTCAAATAATTTCCGCAACTTTTCATTATTTTGAAATCTTCCAACCGCCAAATTACCGAACATCATACTGTATGAACTGAAATTATAAAATAATTGTGTTAAAGGAGAAAGTATAAACATGAAGTGTTGAAACAGGAGACTAGTGTTACAACTAACAATGTAGATTTTATAGCTACCATTGCATTTTCTTTTGCAGGTTCAAATGAATTTCATTCTTTCTCACAGATTCCTGGTTCAGGAGCTACTAAACCTTGACAAGTCAAACTCCTAATCTTTTATGGAAATGAGCTATGTACAATGTTTAATCTCTCTGTTACATTTATGGCATATAGTAGAAGTGTTAACATAAAGGAAAATTACAATGCAAATAGCTTAGCTATTTAGTAAGGGCTTAGACTCTAACAATGAGGCATAGACTAAAGTAGTTATTTGTATCAACATGAATCATATCTTTGGGTACTGAACATACATTTCAGTATCCCTTAATGAATATGATTTGTTTCTTTTCATCAGGGTACTGAAAATATCCAAGGCCTAGTGCTTGACATGCCACTGTTGAAAGAATTCAAATATGTCGGTTCAAATCTAAGTGTAAATAACGCTAGACACAGACGCTCTATTAATCCTGCAGGTGAGAGATCGCTGGTGGTGAGTGACGTCAACTCACAAAAGCGACAGAGGTTAACTGTTTTCAAGCTGTTCACAAATGTCTTTTCAGAAATTTCAAATAGTGTACAGTTTGAACTTGATGCATTTTCAAAGATGAAGAGACTGAGAATTCTACAGATTATTGATACAAGGTTCACTGGAAGCTATAGTTGGTTTCCTATGAATTTACGATCACTTCATTGGCGTGGATTTTATTTGAAATCCATTCCGAAGGATTTTCCTTTGGAGAACTTGGTTGCTCTTGATATGAGGAAGAGTAGCTTGGAACAAGCTTGAAAGGGAACCAGGGTATATGGTGTACTTTCATGTTTTAGCAGTAGGGGAAGTAGTAATGGTTTCGTTCTAATAATCCTAATGAACTTGTTATTTGCTATTTCAGGTGCTCAAGTTATTAAAAGTTCTCAATCTCAGTCATTCTCATTTCCTAAGAAGGACTCCTGATTTTTCTGGGCTTCCTAATCTGGAAAGACTCATCATAAAGTAATACTGAGTGTGAAAAAGAGAAAGAAGCTACAATGAGTAAGATAGTTGTGCTTGAGAGAAGGAGCCGGAAACAAAGGAAGTTCGAATGTATAAACAAGCTATAACAGCTTTAAAGGAGATCCAAGTTGAAGATAAAAAACCAAAGGACTTAACATTCTCAAAGTACTAAGCAATTGGTTACTGCAAAAGTGCTCCTACAGTGAGAAACTCAAGTGAACTGAAATGGCAAACCAGAAGCATGACATATATAACTTAATAAAGCAGTAGCAATAACACACAAATTCAAGTACTCACACCTGTGACAGTAATTATACAAAGCACCATTGTGTATGAGATACCAGATTATATTATTGAGATCATAACCCAAATACAAGTGTATAGTACACTGTCAACACTTCCAAAATGCATAAGAATGCTCAAATAAACCAACCAAAGATATAAGAAAAGAGGCAAACACCAGTAAACTAGTTTGAAGTCCATATGCTATATCAGATGACACAAAGGGTAAAGAAGATTTATGTACATCAACCTTATTGATCCTCTTGACAGATTCAAGTTTGAAAAGTTCAGACAGATGTGAAAGTCTGGTAAGTAATAGAATTAGTTAGGGAATTGACTCCTCCATTATTCTATATACAAAATGCATGTGACATGAATTAAAAGCCCAAATACAACAACAAATTAATAAAAATCGAAGGAGGAGAACTAAAACAGTAGCGACGAAAGACAAAGATGAGTAGTACCATGAGAAGGTTGAGCATTATCAGCAACACTAGGCATTCTTGATATTTGCGGTACTCCTTCATGTCCACTATTGGCATCGAGGATCTAATAAGTATGGACATGTTATATAACAATACTTTTAAATGATTAGAATTTCATTTAAAATATCTAAAGTTTATGAAATAGAGTTACCTGTTCACCTAAGGTGCCATTTCTACTTTGAGGCATAGATGCATTAAGAGCATATTTGCGCATTAATTGTCTCACTTGGAGTAGTTCTGATTGCATATTCTCCTGATTTTATTTCATAATATTCATTTCTTCATTTTGTTTCTCCTTCAACTCGATTATTTGTTGTTCTAACCTTTGTATAACCTCAATAGAAGAATCATCTGAAGTAATATTTCCAAAGGAAGACTTACTACCCCATAGAACAGAAGGAGTTGGACCAAGTCCTAAACCACGAACATACTCACTTTTTTCATTTCCCAACACCTGGGAATACACATCGCCTTCCCAAGCAACACCACGAGGAGGTTGCTCGGTAGATCTCTCACTATTTCTTATCCTTTCATTTATCATTTCCTGACCATAGAATACACAATGAATCCATTTTGGAATTCATGAATAGGAAAAAATGCACATTGTTTGATGGAGTCATCAAGCCAAAAAAAAAGAATAAATCTTATGATTATCTTGACAGAATCATCATCCAGTGGCCTGCCATCCTTACGTTTTTTATGAGTTAATAGAAAAATTTCTGCCCGTGTAGGCTCTATCCCATTGACAGCCTAATACAATAAAAATGATATCATATATGCATGAAAAAAAAAAAAAAAAGCTTAGAGTATTATAGTTTGTAGTTTTCACAGGTTTACCTGCTCATTCATCAAGGTGGCAATACTTTTTGATCCTCCTGTGTGAGGCATCGTTTGCTTGGCCCTATTATTTCTATTTGCTTGGGTACGTCTCTGTCATTGAAATATTAAAATAATATCTTATAAATTTTAACCAAAAATTGAGCATACCTAAAATCAAAACACTTTAAAAATGAGCAGACTAGGAGAATTTTCAAGGTTGATACCTTAGCTTTATCATAAAGCCAATAAGAGACAAGGCCACTCCATTGATCCCTCGGTATGCGACTTGGTCTATTTTTTTAGTAAAGCGTCTTTAGTCTTATATTTTTTCACATACTCACCCTTTAAATTGCACTTGTAATCCTTCCATTTTTTTCCTAGTGACTTTAAGACCCACGCTTCTCCACGTTTGGGATAGAGAACTTCTTCTAAAAAAATAAACGTCAATATTTAGAAGATAACATCATGTATAAAATATTGATCATGTTCACAAAAAAATTAATCATAATAATAATAATAATAGCTATTCCATACCCTTGCAAAATCCACCAATTTCTTTTTTTCTTCGTTGTCAAAATTTCTCCAATCATCTATATGTAGAGCTGTTAGTTCTGGAGTTCTAATAATAATTCCTAGAAAGCTAGCAAGCTTTAGACCTTCTTTACCAATGGCTTGGTTACGATTATTAAACGGCACATCAATCGTCTTCCCCGACGGAAGTTTCCAAATATCTTTCAATAAAGTAGGCCCACAAACCTTTTTTGCTTCTGAATTACCTAGAATGAAAAAGAGAACACAAAAGTTGGAATTGTTTAGTAGCTTAAAACAAAACATTATTGTCCATACTAGGAACAATAATGTTGAAAATTTCAAGTCCAGAGAAACTAGCCAAGAAACAATATCAACATATGAGTAATTAAAAGTGCTTGTAATATGCTATAATCTTCACCTCTTTCTGGTTTATTGAAAAGCAAACAGTAGCAGTTCCAACATAAGTAACATGTGAAAATGCAATTGCTTTCTCAACCAATTCCATGACCATAAGAAACAATGCTAATACAATTGCTATAGCCAAACAATAGTAGAAAACTCTTAGCAACATGTGAAAACGCAGCCACTTAGAGCTTAACTTATCCAACTTCATTAAAATCAACTCAGAAATCAAGAAAGGTATATGTATTAGACTCTTATATGTGATGATAAAGAGACAAATTAGTATTTACCCTACACTCAGAAAACCAGTCCATTGCAACATAAAAGGTATAACGTTCCCAGTTTCTCTAAGCCGTACTAAAACATTCTTATCCTCAACTTCCTAATTTATCCAGGACTTCCGAAGGGGTCCTACCATTGCCCCTGAAGTTTATGCCACTTTATGGGTAAAAACTTCAATTTTTCCCATCACACGCAAGTTATGAGAACTCTCACAAAATACTATTTCCAGCTTAATACCCATAGTTCTGATATAAGATACAGTCCAAAACTAGTTCACAACATATGCACTACAAGTGTAACAGAACGAAAAGGGAACTAATGAAATATGCTAATCAGTGTCCAATGTTACTCATTAAATGTTGCACCCGCCTTATAAGTTCATAACCAGGAAGTATCATCCAATAGCAATTTACTGATTTTCAGGTTAAATAATGAGAAAAGAAAAAGATTATTTGCTCATATTTTTAGCTTGTAGGTAACAGCTACTGCAATATGTTGGCACAAAATCCCCTCTTCCCTAACTCAAAACCAGGTAACTTTACATCAATTTCCACTTGCAACTACTAAATCTGAATGCAAACTGGAAGATGCTTCAAACAACTAGGCCTTCTGCCGCCATCAAATTCTGAGAGCAAAGCGTAACGAAAATATTAATGCATTACTTTGAACTCTGGAATACATCTGTAGACATTTAGTTATGTTGATTGCAGTTAATGATCCCCATTTAGAACCCCAACTATAAAGTCTGACAAAGAAACATCTTTTATCTCAACAAACACATGGTCTTTCCAATCATCTCTATACATCATTATAGATAAGAGTCTGATACATGTCTGTTTCTCAAGATTACTTCATTAAAATCAGGAAAGCTAGGCCAACTATTCATAGAGTAATGTTTAGTTACTTAATATGCCAACTAATCTGATAAAGAAAATATCACAACAAAATAGAGAATATAGAAAAGTTTAAATTGTTATAACAATATTTAGATAGTCATAGACCATTTTTCCTGCTAAACCATGGTAAATGTTAAATTGTACTAGTAAGAAATTGAGGGTTTTTATAGAGTAGAATATAGTTGATTCTTTATAATATAGCAAACGAAATCCATCATCTAATATCATATCTAATACATAATCATTACTTGAATCATCATCATGTTGAATCTCAGTGCCACCATCAGATTTATTCAACTCATTAGATTGACCATCATGTGCTTGGGCGTCAGAGTAGTTATGACTATCCATCAACTGCTCAATATATGGCTGGGCTCTAGAGTAGTTTTGACCATCCATCAAGTTCTCAATATAAGGTCTCACATCTTCATCATAATCTTGTTCAATTACCAGTCGGTTGCGACCTTTAGTTTGCGTTGTTCCTTTTCCAAAATAAAGAAATTACCTAGATGCATTAAGTTATACTAGTACCAAATTAACTCCAACCAATCAACAGGTCACACGCAAAATAGGAGGAAACATCGCCCTCGTCTCAAGCTGTGAAAAAATTAATAGCAATTCATGCACACAAATATAGCCTTGCGACAGAGATAGTTAAAGATATAAAAATTATTGATGCACCAGAAAAACTATTGTACAACGATAATAACGCAAAATATAAGTAAAATAAAGCACAAAGAATTGACTCGAATCAACCAATACAAACATGGAAAATGCATAACCGACTAACATGCATCTTCTATAAAATGACTCAAATTGAGAGCAAAAGAGTATATTTATTCAAATTCTGCAGTAAAACAATCACAAGAAGTTCTTAAATAACACTTGCAAGAAAAATATTCTATAAGATCCACTTATCTTATTCAGAATCATATTCATTTTCATTATCATTTCCTCCTTCAACGCTAGCTTTACCATCATTTGGAGAATCTAGAATGTACATTTGTATCAATTACTATCCCATCGACACCACTTCTTACCCAATCATTATACTCATCTTCTGGAACACGAGTATTTTCTAAGAGAGCCAAGTCAGTGGCATCACTCTGCATTGATGACTCAAACTGCAAACCATTTTCCTCTCCTATATTAAAAATATCTCGGGGTTTAATAATCTAGGGACAAACCATTCAAGATCTTTAGGATCTTGTACAAATATTACTTGTTGAGCTTGCTCTGCAAAAATAAAGGGCTCATGACGTTCTCGATCGCCAGAGTCTGTTAGGTGTGAGAAATTCACAAGTGTGAAACCCAAGTCATCTTCCTTAACTCCTCTACCTTTGGTTACATCAACCCAATCACACTTAAATAAGACAACCTTAAATTCTTCATAGTAGTTTAACTCCACAATATCGTTCAATATGCCATAGTATGTGATATTTGCAGACTTTGGAGTATTGTCATTTGTACTTGCATAACTTTCAGTCTTTGAAACGACCATAACACCACTATTTTGTGTCACCATAAATTCTTCACTTTGCTTCGTTCGAAATCGATACCCGTTATTTGCATCGAACGCATAAAATCTTTTCGCAATGTAACTCGGCCCTTGTGCAAGGACTTTAACATCCTTCAAGATGTTAGATGTGGCTTCAAGCTCCTTTATCTAACCAAATAAAAGATACAACTATAAATGTGGATATATGTACAAGGACAATAATTTAACGTAACAAATGACTTAGTCCTACTACTTACTTTCTCCTTGAACCACTCATGAAATATATCGAAATGCACACGATCAAGTTGATGTTGAGTCAAACGACGCTTATGATGTGATCTCTTGATTTCAGCAATATGTTCCCTATTCATGTAACTCACATATATTAATTTTGTTATCAATTAAGTAATATACATATATTAATTAATAGATATAACACTTACTTTTTATAATTCTCAACCACTTCTGACTCGCAATTGAAAAGCACATGTCGATGTGCTTGCAACCTTGTTTTCTCATCCAACNTATATATATATATATATATATATATATATATATATATATATATATATATATATATATATATATATATATATATATATATATATATATATATATATAATTAAGTTTCAGTGTTATTCTTCATACCTCTCAATTGGGTACATCAGCGACAATGTACCGACCCCGCATATTTAGCCTTAGTTGCCAAGTGAATTACCAAATGTATCATAACAGTGAAGAATCCTGGGAGTAAAAGTTTCTCCATAGTAGACAAAGTTTCCGAAATTTTTTCTTCAAGTAACTTTAACTCTTCTACTTTTAGTTCTTTGCTACACAGAACACGAAAGAATGTGCATAGTTCAATTTAAATGGAACTAACTCTTTTATCTAAGGCAAGGGGAAGAAGTTCTTGCATTATAACATGATAATCATGAGTTTTTAACCCAGATATCTTTCGTTTGCGAATGCATCATGAGATATTAGACGCATAGATATCTGGAAACTTGGCATTTTATAATACTTCATAAAACAACTCGTTCTCTACTTTAGACATTGTGAAAAAAGTAGGAGGAAGATATGCTTTCCCACTAGCTCGATATTGAGGCCATAAACTTGGTCTTATTTTCATCTCCTTCAAATCCAATCGAGCTTCTAAGTTATCTTTAGACTTTTTACCAAGATCCAATAATGTATAAATTAAGTTATCACACACATTCTTTTCTATGTGCATCACATCAAGATTATGGCGCACCAAGTTAGACTTCCAATAAGGAAGATCGAAAAAAATACTCCTCTTTCTCCATGTGTTTTTTATCACTCCACTTACCCCTTCACTCGACTGGCCGAGAGTAAATTTTATACCTTTAACTTGATTCAACACTAGTGACCCAGACACTGGACAAGGTGCAAGTCTTGTTTCTTTAGTACCATCAAATAATTTTGCATCATTCCGATATTTGTGTCCTGACTTCAAGAAGCGTCGATGCCCCATGTAACAAAACTTTATGCCGTGTTTGAGCCTTCTAGAATGAGTGTTTATGTTACAAGATGGGAATGTAAATCGACCATAAGTACACCATCCAGAGAGAGTACCATATGCTGGAAAATCATTTATAGTCCACATAAGAGCTGCTCGCATTTGAAATATCTCCTTAGCAGAGGCACCATATGTTTCTATCCCATTATCCCATAATTCATTTAACTCTTCTATTAAAGGTTGAAAAAAGACATCAATATTATTGCCATGAGATTTTGGTCCAGGAATAAGTAAGGACAAAATGAAGAACTCTTGTTTCATGAACATCCATGGTGGAAGATTATATGGCATTAAAATCACTGGCCATGTACTGTGTACAGTTCGCATTGTGCCAAATGGATTAAACCCATCAGAAGCTAATCCTAGGCCCTCATTGCGAGGATCTCCAGCAAATTCGGGATATTTACTATCAAAATTTTTCCAAACTTCAGAATCTGCAGGATGACGTAGAACTCCATCTTTGTTGCGCTCTTCATGATGCCATCGCATTGCTTTAGAAGTTTTCGAATACATAAACAATCTCTGTAGCCTTGGTTCTAAAGGAAAATACCTTAGGACTTTGGCTGGAATTTTTTCTAGCATCATTTTTCCATCTAGAAGCCCCACAAACTTTGCATTTGTTAACATTCTTATTAGCAAACTCTTTCCTAAAAAGCATGCAATCGTTAGGACAAGCATGAATTTTTTCATACTTTAAGCCCAAGCCTTCAACTATATTTTGGTCTCATAGAAAGAGTGAGGCATTTTTCTCCTTCAGGAAGCGCATCTTTCAATAGTCCCAGCAAAGAATTAAAAGATTCATTTGACCATTTGAACATGCATTTTATACGATACATATGCAGGAAAAAGGACAGTTTGCTAAAATTCTTACATCCAGGATATAGTTCTTCATTTGCCTCCTTCATTAGTCGTTCAAATTTATCCACCTCTGGATGAGATTGATTTCAAGATGGATGAGCAGTATTCTCTTGTACGTTTTTCTCCATGCGACCACTTTCACTAATGTCAGTATCCATGAACTGTGTAACACCTCCAAATGCATCATGTATCGTTCCTCGCATATCATCGCCCCTTAGAGTTGATTGGTTGCGATTAATTTCTCCAGCACTGTTTGATCCCGTTAGAGACTCCCCATGACAAAACCAAGTATCATATGACGGTATAATACCATTAATCACAAGATGATCATATGATGTAGCCCAATTTACTTGATGGATAAGCACACACTTTGTACAAGGACATGCAATTTTTTCTCCAGGTTGTTTTCTAGAAAAGGCATGATTTAAAAACTTCTCTACTCCATCCAAATATTCTTTACTATGTCTATCACAATACATCCATCTTTTATTTCTAGGATTGTCCATGACGTTCAAGATATTCCTTTCTTTTCTGTAATTACTGCAAGAGCTACATATTTGTTAGTAAAAAGATAGTTCAAAATATAATAACCATCCTATTAGTAGGTAATTCCATAGCTAAAAGATATCATTTTAACAATTGAAACTATCAAACATAAATCTATTAAAACTATCATTTTATGATGCAACGGCCATTTATAATTATTTACTCATGCACTCCACTTTACGCGATATTCGCATATAATAAAAAAGGTTAATAACTCCTCGCAACAATTCATGTTTATAGTATGTAGTGTTCGCTTCAGTTTAAGTGCTCTTAAAAATTAAAATGTCTAAAAACAAACACTAGAAAACATTAAATTTCAGTTCTAACAGCATATACCATAACAGATGAATATGCCAACTTCTATTCTTTCTAGGATGTCAACAGACCTATAAAAATAGCATAAATTGAAAGATGAATTAGCAACTTTACACACATCTAAGAAAGTATTAGTTCTATTAAACCCAATATGCAACTAACTACTTTGATGGTGCTGTATTAGGAAAAATTAAGCTACCTCAGGCTATGTTGTTAATGAGCTTTGGCAATATATGTATAGAAGGATTAATGTAGGTTTAATGTTCCAAAATTCTCCCAGGCATGTTCAGATATAAGAACATGTCTCAAATACTTCTAAGGCTTCAACATAGCTAAGAGCAGGCATTCATTTCACAAAAAACATTATCACCTTAACATTTAAGCTAAAAAATCACAGTATACTAACACCTAGATATGCAAATAGGTTCATTAGCAACACTTAGTACATGAGTCTGTGCATAAGTCATTACAACATCATGGCTTAGCTTAACAGTTAAAATCATTTAAACAAGATCACTAGGATCAGTCTCTTATATATAGGATCACTCGCTAAACTCAAACCATTTAGTTATCACAGAAAGATCATGACTATCATAGGTGAACACAGAGATACAAGGATATACCTCTTCAAGCTAGTGTAATAAAAAGCTCTATGGGTACATTTGTATTTCTAAACTAGGTGTGAACTCAATTGTAGAAGCTAAGAAGAGTTATTTGATTAACATGGTAGCATGGAGTTTCTTGTAGTTGTCATCATAGGGATCAAACAAGCATGAGATGAAAAATTTCAACACTCACTATAAAAATCTACCTTAGTCAAGTTATGTTGAGATATGAGTGTCGGTTCCCTAATACACTAATAAGGTTCATTACATGGCTTGAAGTTATTTCAGAGAAAATATAGAGATTATTCTATTGCAATGAGCAAGCTACTAATTAGAGTCAAAACACATTGACATGACAGCAAGAACTAGGTCAGGATAGCAGAACATGATAGGTATCAAGATGGTACAATGTAACAAGTGTTGGTAGCATTTCAAAGAAGTTTAGAAACCTGATTTTACTCCAATTTCTTGGTTAATAGAAATTTCGATACATCATTATCAACATAGACCTAGATAAATAAATCATGAAGTTCAATAGGGTATAAGGGTAACAACAATATAGCTACTTGGATTACTGAGAGTGTAGAAAAAACATGATACCATGAACATACTTATTTCACTAAAGTCATTAAAGGAGACATGTCAAAAATAATATGAACTGCTGGAGAATTCATTTATAATACCAAAATAATCACACAAGTAGTGTCACGACCCGAAATCCCACCTTCGGGCCATGACTGCGTCTAACGTTGAACCCACTAGACAAGCCAACGTTTGAACTAAATAAAACTCATTAACAACTAAAGCGAACAAGATAACTAAGGCATCGATGGCCCACAATATGAAGGTTAAAAAATTACAAAAAATAATATAGCAACTTCGAAATACAACCCATATACAAATCCCAAAACTGGTGTCACATACTCACGAACTGTCTAAGAGATTAATAAAAACAAAGGTCTGAAAATAAGTACATATGATTGTCCTTGAACTATAAGATAAGACAAAGCTAAAAATCAAGGGTAGAAGGTGACGCCAAGGCCCACGAACTTCTACGGGTCTACCTCGATGTCTCCTGTATGAACTGATGGAATGCTCCGACCATCAGTGACCACTGGGTCCGGCTGCGTAGTCTGCACAACATAAAGAAGTGCAAGTGTAGCATCAGTACAACCGACCCCATGTACTGAGTAAATGTCGAGCCTAACCTCGGCGAAATAGTGACGAGGCTAGGACCGACAACAATATATGTACCTGTGCAATTCTATATAATAACAAGAGAATATCGACGGAAATAAGCAAGTAAGACAGATACGGGGAGAACATGCTGGGGGGTAAAACGGGCAACAAAATGCTAACACGGTAGAATAAGGTAATAACTGAAATGTAAAAGTAAAAGCGGGAATTTAACTTCTCAAAACAGATAATGAACAGCAAAAGGCACGGCATGTCCTCTCGTGCATAACCTCACAATCACTCGGCACGGAATGTCCCCTCGTGCGTAAATAGTAACACTCGGCACGGAATGTTCCCTCGTGCAACAAATAATCAACGATCAACACGACATGTCCCCTCGTGAGATAAATAATAAACAATCAGCACGGCATGTCCCCTCGTGCGACAAATAATAAACGATCAACACGGCATGTCCCCTCGTGTGATAAATAATAAACAATCAGCACAGCATGTCCCCTCGTGCGATAAATAATAAGCGGTCAACACGACATGTCCCCTCGTGTGATAAATAATAAACAATCGGCACGGCATGTCCCCTCGTGCGATAAATAATAAGCGGTCAACACGACATGTCCCCTCGTGTGATAAATAATAAACAATCGGCACGGCATGTCCCCTCGTGCGATAAATAATAAACGGTCAACACGGCATTTTCCCTCGTGCGATAAATAATAAACTATCGGCAAGGCATGTCCCCTCGTGCGATAAATAATATAAAAGCAATAATATAATGTGAAAATCAACAATAAGAAGTCTCAAGTGTATGGAAATACTCAATAAAATTCTACCGTCCCGGCAAGGGACTCAGCTATAACCAACCTCGCATCCGCAATACAATTTCAACAGTAAAAGCCTCAACCGAAACAAATAACACAATAACTCCCCATGTCATGAAACAATATCAAGGTATCACTTCTAAATCACCAATTACTCATAGTACGGAGAATAATAAGAATACGGTATGATTCATCATAATTGACTCACGGGCATGCTTGATCGCAACATATAGGCACTCGTCACCCCGCCTATATGTTGGACATGAATTACACATAGAAAATAAGACTCTATACCTAATCCCTCAAGCTAAGGTTAGTCCAAACACTTACCTCGGCTCCAAAAATGCAAGTCAAGCCTCAATCACAGCCTTTCCTTTAGAATCCGACTCCGGAACGGTATTATCTAGACATAATCAACCCAAGTATATCAATAATGGCTCAATAAATCAAACCCATAGCCTAATTATTTATTTCAAAGCATTCTTCCTAAGATTCCAAAATTTGACCCCGGGCCCGCTTGGTCCAAACACGAGGCTCGGACCAAAACCCGATCACCCATAACCCCACGAGTTAGAATATATAATTTGTTTTAAGATTCGACCCCAAATTGAGGTTGAATCACCCAAAATTCTCAAGAAACCCAACTCTACCTAAAATCCCTAATTCCTACTTTGATTTCATGTTTTTAGCCCTAGATTCTAGTGATTGATGAAGGAAAATGGTAGAGATTAGAGTTAGGATCACTTACCGAAGTGGATATGGAAGAAAACTCGCTTGAGGATCACCTATGGGGTCTTGGAGAGGAAGAAGATGGTGAAAACGTGCTAATCCCGTAATAGTATTCTGTTTTTCTTACTTAAGGAATTAACTGGGCGATTTACTTCATCGCGATCGCAAGAAGAGGGTTGCGATCACGGAGAGTCTGGTCCGAACTCACTGCAATCGCAGAAGAGGGGTCGCGATCGCGGAGCATAGCTTAGCTGACCCTATGCGATCGCAGGAAGAGGTTTGCGATCGCGGAACACTGGGACGTCACACAATGCGATCGCGGGTCGAAGGAATGCGATCGCGGAAGGGACCTGGACAGACCTCTGCGATCGCGGAGCAAGGGCTGCGATCTCGGAGAAGAAAACCCCATACACCAGAAACCTGCAACATCACACCAAATTTTTAACTCTTTAACACCCCGTTAGCTACCCGAAACTCATCTGAGCCCTCGGGTCTCAAACCAAAAACACGCACGACTCTCAAAACATGTTACGAACTTATTCAATCATTTAACTCACCAAAATATCATCAAGAACATCGAATGAAACCTCAAAACTCTTAGAATTTTCTCAATCTTCATAAACTTCTAAATTTCTCATTTTTAATCCAAAACACGTCGTTTCAAGTCCGTTTCACACCAAATTTCACATATAAGACAAATAACATATAATAAACCTGTTTCGGGATCCGGAACCTTAATACGGGCCCGGTAACACGGTTTTCACTTAATAATTCATTTTTAAATTCCTTTATTATTTCCAGAAAACAATTTCCTTTAAAAATTCATTTCTCGGGCTTGGGACCTCGGAATTCGATTCCGGGCATACGCCTAAGTCCCATATTTTCCTACGGACCGTCACATCACGGGTCCGCTTACCAAAAATGTTGACCAAAGTCAACTTTATTCATTTAATTATCATAAATTCTATTTTTCATCCAATTTCAATATAAAGACTTCCCGGCTACACGCCCTGGCTGCGCACGCATATTGAGGTGGTATTAACGGAGGCTTTCGGGGCCTCAGAACACAGATTTAGCTAGGATTACTTAGGATGACCTTTTGGGTCATCACAATCTCCACCTCTAAAACAAACGTTCGTCCTCGAACGAACATAGAAAAGTACTTGAGTCTGAGAAAAGATGGGGATAACGACTCCTCATATCGGACTCGGACTCCCAAGTAGCTGCCTCGGCAGGCTGACCTCTCCACTAAACACGGACCGAAGAATAACTCTTCGACCTCAACTGACGAACTTGCCTATCTAATATAGCTACTGGTTCCTCCTCATAAATCAGATCCTTGTCCAACTGGACACCGCTGAAGTCAAGAACATGAGATGGATCTGCAATATACTTCCGGAGCATGGATACATGAAACACTGGATGTACTGCTGATAAATGTGGTGGAAAGGAAAGTCTGTAGGCCACCTCTCCTACCTTTTCCAAAATCTCAAATGGACCAATATACCTAGGTGACACTCGAAGGAACACCTGGTCTCCTACCATGAAAGCCAAATCTCGAACTCTGCGATCCGCATAACTCTTTTGCCTGGACTAAGCTGTACGAAGCCTATCCTGAATAATCTTCACCTTATCCAAGGCATCCTGGACTAACTCAGAACCCAATAGCCTAGACTCTCCGGGCTCAAACCATCTGACTAGAGACCGACATCATCTACCATACAATACCTCATACGGAGCCATCTGAATACTCGACTGGTAACTGTTGTTGTAGGAAAACTCTGCACAAGACCTAATACCATGAACCACCAAAATCAATAACGCAAGCCCGCAACATATCCTCCAAAATCTGAATAGTACGCTCGGACTGCCCGTCTTTCTAGGGATGAAATGTTGTGCTCAACTCAATCTGTGTGCCCAACTCTCGCTGAAACACTCTCCAGAAATGGGAGGTAAACTGCGTACCTTGGTCTGATATGATAGATAAGGGAACACCGTGCAATCTGATAATCTCTCTCATATAGATCTGATCTAACTTCTCCGCTGAAGATCAGACAGCCACCGGAATGAAATGTGCTGACTTGGTCAGCCTATCCACCACAACCCATACTGCATCAACCATCCTCTGGGTCCGTGGAAGTCCAACTACAAAATCAATCATGATACGCTCCCACTTCCACTCGGGAAGCTGAATCTGCTGCATCAAACC
>ML247263.1:19646-62207 GCA_005239495.1 Nicotiana undulata | reverse complement strand
CCCGGATGAATGGAATACCGGGAACTATGGGCCTCCTGCAATATTAACTCACGAATGCCATCAACATCAGGAACACATATACGACCCTGCAAATCTCAAAACTCCCTCAGCATCAACTATGACCTGTTTGGCACGTCCGTGCCAAACCGCATCCCTAAGAGCACACAGATGACGATCCTCATACTGCTTGGCACGAATACGATCATACAATGAAGAATGAGCGACGGTGTCGGCCAACACACTGCCAGCCTCAAAAACCTCTAATCTAACAAATCGATTGGCTAACGCCTAAACATCCAAAGCCAACGGTCGCTCTCCAACTGATAAATAGGCCAAGCTACCCATACTGACTGACTTCCTGCTCAAAGCATCGGCCACCACATTGGCTTTTCCCGGTGATAGAGAATAGTAACATCATAATCCTTCAGCAACTCTAACCACCTCCTCTGCCTCATATTTAACTCCTTTTGCTTAAACAAGTATTGCAAACTCTTGTGATCAGTGAATACCTCACACGGTACCCCATACAAATAGTGCCTCCAAATCTTCAAGGCATGAACAATAGCTGCAAGCTCCAAATCATGGACTGGATAGTTCTTCTCATGAATCTTCAGCTGACGTGAAGCATAGGCAATAACCTTCCCATCCTTCATCAACATTGCACCAAGTCCAACCCGTGAAGCATCACAATACACGGTATAAGAACCTGAACTTGTGGGTAGTACCAACACTGGTGTCGTGGTCAATGCTGTCTTGAGCTTCTGAAAGCTCGCTTCACACTCCTCAGACCATCTGAACTGAACACTCTTCTGTGTCAACTTGGTCATAGAGGCTGCTATAGATGAAAAACCCTCCACAAACCGGTGATGATAGCCTGCGAGGCCTAAGAAACTTCGAATCTCTGTGGCTGAAGTGGGTCTAGGCCAATCTCTAACTGCTAAAACCTTCTTTGGATCCACCTGAATGCCCTCTCCCGATACAACGTGACCCAAGAATGCCACAGAACTCAACCAGAACTCACACTTAGAGAACTTGGCATACAACTGTCAATCCCTCAGAGTCTGGAGGACGACTCTAAGGTGTTGCTCATGCTTCTCTCGGCTGCGAGAGTATATCAAAATATCATCTATAAACACGATCACAAAAGAGACCAAATAAGGCTTGAATACCCGATTCATCAACTCCATAAAAGCAGTGGGGGCATTAGTCGATCAAAAACATCACCAAAACTCATAGTGCCCATACGAGTGCGAAAAGCTACCTTAGGGATATCAAAATCCCAAATCCTCAGCTAATGATAACCAGATCTCAAGTCAATCTTGGCGAACACCGTAGCACCCTGAAGCTGATCAAATAAATCGACAATCCTCGGCACTTGACACTTATTCTTAATAGTAACCTTGCTCAATTTGCCGGTAGCCAATACACATCTTCCTTGAGCCATCTTACTTCTTAACAAACAACTCTGGAGCACCCCAAGGAGAAACACTAGGCCATAACAAAGTCTTTACCCAACAAATCCTGTAACTGCTCCTCCAATACTTTCACAATGCTGATATCGGGACGATGCCTGAAGACCTTATAATTACCCAAAATAAGGTGCCTCATCTAACTACACCTGGGGCGGGCACCTACCTTGTAAGTTAAGGCTCCATAATTCTAGCACGAATTTAGCAAATTACGCACATATGGTTAATTAGTTATTTATTTATTAATTAATTAATAGTATTATTACTACTCCTATTTTACACATAAGTCTTTTCATAAGCATGACTTTCTACCAGTATTATAGTAAAAGATACAAGCTTATTTCACAAGGGAGAATTTAATCACCAGATTCTTTCCATCACAAGAGTTTCATCTTTACATAATTTCCACCGCGGCTCGAGGCCCGGTCTAACTATACCCTATCATGTTAACACACGAGGATCTTGTCCTCTATCCTAAATCACAAGTAATATGCATATCGGGCCCCTCAAAACATTCCATTTCCTTCATTTAAATATTTCTATTAAGCAAAATTTCAACACGTCATGGTGAACTCAGTTATTCCCATAGGATTTCTCAATACAAGTATTCTCATAAGTAGATTTTTAGATTTATGAAGCTCACCCGACAGTGGATCATCTTAGAAGAATTTTATTAGATGAGCATAATCGAATTAAGTTCAGAAAATCGCCACTTTATAGTAATTAGAGACTGTTCTTTTAATGAAACCATTCAATGTAACGACATCATCCATACCATAGAAAATATAACAACAAACTAGGTCTCCACCTATAAGAAGTTAACCTCCACTTCCGACCTTCCGGCTCCTTCTTCACTAAGTGGCCATGTAGTTGAGTTGTAGCTGCAATGGGGCACGTAGCCTGAGTGCTCTGACGAAATATGACCCTCCCAAGCCTAAGGCAATTTCTACCACTAGCCAACACAAAGAATCATCCTGCCCTGAGTCGACCAAAATTTACAATCATTTTTGAATCCTTTAATGAGTCTGGGGACTCGTCCTCTGTCTATGCGAACCAACGTAGGAGTGTGACCGGTTAACTTATCGAACCTGATGGCATATTCCGATACCGTCTTATGACCCGACACAGCCGTAACTTCCACGCCGAGTAGACTTTTGTAGACTTCAAGTTGTTTGAGTAAATCCTCTGGTACTGAGGTATAGGGTTACTAAGGAGCTAGACGTACCAAAATTCCCAGCTTTATCTCTCGCAAAATAAATCCCCGCCTTATACATTCCAAACCAAAACCGATATGACATGTGTCCTCTCAATCTATTCCTTGACAGTGGGCCTCCCCACGTGGCACAAGTCATAGGTCACAATACCTGATAATCCACGATGTTAAACTCCACAGCTTATATAAATCAATCTCGTTGCTTTACACTTATTCCCATGGTCTGCAATACCTCATAGAGGCGGTCAAGAAAATCATGTGGGTCTTCAAAAAGATATACCACTGAAATGAGTGGAACTTGTTTGGTAACTTGTCTAACCTCAACAAACAGACTAATGCATCCTGCAACCATGGAGTAGCTATAAATCCTTCCGGAATCTGATCTAGTCCACATATACTGACTGAGCTAGAACCTCCGCATCTAGATCCATTTGAGACTGTACATTAAGTGCTGATGTTCGAGCTTTAGACTGCGGTCTACTTCTGTCTCTTCCCTCGATCGTAGCTGTCATTGGGGCTTCATCTCTTGTCCGGTCGTAGACGCTTCGCACGTTATCGAGATTAGTGAGAGGACAAGAGTAGGCAAGTTCAATCATCAATGATAGAATAAATTCGCACGATGGAGATGAAGAAATATGGAGTTATTCCTAACTTTGCAGCCTCTGAGGGATAAATACAGACGTCTCCGTACCGATCCCTCAGACTCTACCAAGTTTGTCCGTGAGTTGTGAGACCTAAGAAAACTAGAGCTCTGATACCAACTTATCACGACCCGAAATCCCACCTTCGGGCCATGACTGCTTCTAACGTTGAACCCGCTAGACAAGCTACGTTTGAACTAAATAAAACTCATTAACAACTAAAGAGAACAAGATAACTAAGGCATCGATGGCCCACAATATAAAGGTTAACAAATTACCAAAAATAATGTAGCAACTTCGAAATAAAATCCATATACAAATCCCAGAACTGGTGTCACATACTCACGAACTGTCTAAGAGATTACTAAAAACAAAGGTCTGAAAATAAGTACATATGAATGTCCTTGAACTATAAGATAAGACAAAGCTGAAAGTGAAGGGTAGAAGGTGACGTAAAGGCCCACGAAAGTTTGGGGGTCTACCTCGATGTCTCCTGTATGAACTTATGTAATGCTCCGACCGTCAATGACCACCGGGTCCGGCTGCGTAGTCTGCACAACATAAAGAAGTGCAAGTGTAGCATCAGTACAATCGACCCCATGTACTGAGTAAGTGCCGAGCCTAACCTTGGCGAAGTAGTGACGAAGCTAGGACCAACAACAATGTATGTGCCTGTGCAATTCTATATAATAACAGGAGAATATCGACGAAAATAAGCAAGTAAGACAGATGCGGGGAGAACATGTTGGGGGGTAGAAGGGGCAACAAAATGCTAACACGGCAGAACAGGGTAATAACTGAAATGTAAAAGTAAAAGCAGGAATTTAACTTCTCAAAACAGATAATGAACAGCAAAAGGCACGGCATGTCCCCTCGTGCATAACCTCATAATCACTCGGCACGGAATGTTCCCTCGTGCGTAAATAGTAACACTCGGCACGGAATGTCCCCTCGTGCAACAAATAATCAGTGATCAACACGGAAAGTCCCCTCGTGAGATAAATAATAAACAATCAGCACGGCATGTCCCCTCGTGCGACAAATAATAAACGATCAACACGGCATGTCCCCTCGTTTGATAAATAATAAACAATCAGCACGGCATGTCCCCTCGTGCGACAAATAATAAACGATCAACACGGCATGTCCCCTCGTTTGATAAATAATAAACAATCAGCACGGCATGTCCCCTCGTGCAATAAATAATAAACGGTCAATACGGCATGTCCCCTCGTGTGATAAATAATAAACAATCGGCACGGCATATCCCCTCGTGCGATAAATAATAAACGGTCAACACAGCATCTCCCCTCATGTGATAAATAATAAACTATCGGCACGGCATGTCCCCTCGTGCGATAAATAATATAAAAGCAATAATATAATGTGAAAATCAACAATAAGAAGTCTCAAGTGTATGGAAATACTCAATAAAATTTTACCGTACCGGCAAGGGACTCAGCTATAACCAACCTCGCATCTGCAATACAATTTCAACCAGTAAAAGCCTCCACCGAAACAAATAACACAATAACTCCCCATGTCATGAAACAATATCAAGGTATCACTTCTAAATCACCAATTACTCATAGTACGGAGAATAATAAGAATACGGTATGATTCATCACAATTGACTCACAGACATGCTTGACCGCAACATATAGGCACTCGTCACCCCGCCTATATGTTGGTCATAAATTACACATAGAAAATAAGACTCTATACCTAATCCCTCAAGCTAAGGTTAGGCCAAACACTTACCTCGGCTCCAAAAACGCAAGTTAAGCCTCAATCACAGCCTTTCCTTTAGAATCCGACTCCGAAACAGTATTATCTAGACATAATCAACCCAAGTATATCAATAATGGCTCAATAAATCAAACCCATAGCCTAATTATTTATTTCAAAGCATTCTTCCTAAGATTCAAAAATTTGACCTCGGGCCCGCTTGGTCTAAACACGAGGCTCGGACCAAAACCCGATCACCCATAACCCCATGAGTTAGAATATATAATTTATTTTAAGATTCGACCCGAATATGAGGTTGAATCACCCAAAATTCTCAAAAAACTCAACTCTACCTAAAATCCCTAATTCCTACTTTGATTCCATGTTTTTAGCCCTAGATTCTAGTGATTGATGAAGGAAAATGGTAGAGATTAGAGTTAGCATCACTTACCGAAGTGGCTATGGAAGAAAACTCGCTTGAGGATCGCCTATGGGGTCTTGGAGAGGAAGAAGATGGTGAAAAAGTGATAATCTCGTAATAGTATTCTGTTTTTTTGACTTAAGGAATTAACTGGGCGATTTTCTTCATCGCGATCGCAAGAAGAGGGCTGCGATCGCGGAGAGTCTGGTCCTAACTCACTGTGATCGCAGAAGAGGGGTCGCGATCGCGGAGCATAGCTTAGCTGACCCTATGCGATCGCAGGAAGAGGTTTGCGATCGCGGAACACTGGGACGTCACACAATGCGATCGCGGGTCGAAGGAATGCGATCGCGGAAGGGACCTGGACAGACCTCTGCGATCGCGGAGCAAGGGCCGCGATCTCGGAGAAGAAAACACCATACACCAGAAACCTACAACATCACACCAGATTTTTGACTCTTTAACACCCCGTTAGCTACCCGAAACTCAGACTCATCCGAGCCCTCGAGTCTCAAAACCAAAAACACGCACGATTCTCAAAACATCTTATGAACTTATTCAAGCATTTAAATCACCAAAATATCATCAAGAACATCGAATCAAACTTCAAAACTCTTAGAATTTTCTCAAACTTCATAAACTTCTAAATTTCCCATTTTTTATCTGAATCACGTCGTTTCAAGTCGGTTTCACACCAAATTTCCAAGATAAGACAAATAACATATAATAAACCTCTTCCGGGATCCGGAACCTTAATACAAGCTCGGTAACATGGTTTTCACTTAATAATTCATTTTCAAATTCCTTTATTATTTCCAGAAAACAATTTCCTTTAAAAATTCATTTCTCGGGCTTGGGACCTTGGAATTCGATTCCGGATATACGCCCAAGTCCCATATTTTCCTACAGACCCTCCGGGACCGTCACATCACGGGTCTGGTTCCTCTTACCAAATATGTTGACCAAAGTCAACTTTATTCATTTAGTTATCATAAATTTTATTTTTCATCCAATTTCAATATAAAGACTTCCCGGCTACACGCTCGGGCTGCGCACGCATATCGAGGTGAGATTAATGAAGGCTTTCGGGGCCTCGGAACGCAGATTTAGCTAGGATTACTTAGGATGACCTTTTGGGTCATCACAAGTAGGAGGGTAAAATAATCCTTTCGGATACAAAAACCATTACGCACCTAACTGTAAGATAAAAGACCAAAGCCAATTAACTATGTTGCTTTCTACAATTGCTTCCCGAAGACTGAAGAGTAACCTAAAGGAAGCAGTTCATGTCGAAACGTGTCGTCTTATTCTTTACACTTATAATACTCTGTCACAGATGTTTGTTTTCTTTCATTAAACACTCTATTTTCAGTGTTGGGATGAATCAATGTCTTCAAACACTGTCAAAGTGATTAAATGAGAGTTTGTTGGAAAAGGCAATGCCAATTTGAACAAGCAAGCATCATCAAACAATTGTAAATAAATCTATATAAAAAATCAAGAAAAAAGGATCCGCTATAAAACAATCAATATAATCAATCGAGCAGCATCAAGCATCAATCCATTGTAAATCAATCCAAATAAACAATCGAGCAGCATCAATCCACTGTAAATCAATCAATCCATATAAAAAATCGAGCAGCATCAATCAAAAATCTATTGCAAAGAACTAACAGATCTAGAACTATCGATAGTTACTGAATTAACTCTACAAAACTTGAAAAGAACTAACAGATCTAGAACTTGTCGAGTTGACAATTCCTCTGCTTTCCAATGGCAAAAGAATTAAAAGCTTTTTTCGTGCAGAATATATATATATATATATATATATATATATATATATATATATATCAATATGTTCTTTCTCTAAGATTGGACATCAGTTCATTTTACAACATTAAAGTGAATGTTACTTTCAGGATAAAGAATGAGAAGAACTCGAACAGCAAAAACTAATGGCTAACTCTACAAAACTTAAGATATCTCACGGTAGTTAAGGGAATTAGAGAAATTAATAGGGGAAGAAGAGAAGGTCAGAGGAACGAGAGAAATTACCTAGAAAATAATCGACGACCTTGATGAAATTGACGCAATTCACCGTGTACTGGAAATCTGGAATTGACGCACAATTTAGGTTTTCCTATTCAATTTGACAGTATCCCTTTCTATTAAAGGGAAATATGTTTTACTAGTTCGTACACAATTCTAATGGGAGGGAAATCTTTTTTGGAGGGAACGAAGTCTTTGTTTTGTGGAGAGGTAAAAGTCAAGAATAATAAAAATTTTAATTTAATTAGTAATTTGTAGTGTCAATTGTATTTTTATTGCTGATAAAAGGATATCTTTTATTGGCTAATGTTCATGTGCCGCTAATTTTTCAGCTTAAAGAATTTATTAGCAACAATTGTCTTATTGTTGCTAAAGGTCTTTTTTGTAGTAGTGACTCAGCCAACGTTTCCTCAATAGATGAACCAGGTTCATGTACTGCTTGTTGTAGACTTTACAGACTTGCTGCTGCTTCCCCAGAATTGCTTCCCCCTAAAGCTTTGACTCCTTCATCAATAATTCCAGGAGCGAGGCCACAAATAGCCAGAGTGGCACCTTCCTTCCCAAATCCCCTTTCTGAACTCCCTTCTCCCTCTCTCTCAATCTTTATTTTTTCCCTGTTTTTCTTCGCCTATCCGGTACCTCTACATCCATTATCGACCCAATCAAGATAAACCTGTTTTTAGCCATTTCAGTTGCAGACCCAACTTCAAGATTTCCCTTTTCAGTGTCAGATGAACCTGGTGCTTCATCCTCATTTGCAGATTTGAAAGACTCACTAGAAGATTCAGAGTCTTGGTCCTTGCTGGCTTTAAGTTTCTCATTTAGTTTTCTGGAAAGAGAACCAGATGCAACTATTTTCCTGGCCAACATTTTCACTCTACGTTTTCTGGGGGCTAGAGTGGGGCTAGGTGTAATGGCTGGGACTGATTGGGGTGAAGGAGTGGGTTCAGGGATAGGTTCAGGAATTGGAGGGTTTTGAGGGGTTGAAGACCTAGTGGGAGAGTGTGAGATGTGTACAGATGGAGAGTTAGAACCAATGTCTTCAAGACCAACCCCGTAGTCAGGGGTGGTTGATGAAGATGAAGCAGAGGTGGTGTAGAAGACATTGTTATGAATATTTGGGGAGAGAAGAAAGTTGATCGCTTTGGTATGAGAAGAATGATGAACTTGGTTCGACGGTTATGCTTTTGAAGAGGGGAGGTAATGATGGCCTTTTAAAGATGTGGTTATTAATTGTACAACGGGCGTAATTCTTGGTCAAGTGGGAGTCTAATTGCTGCAGGAGTGTCCGTGATTAGACGGTAATGACTCCCTAAATCTAGGCTAATTAAGGTTCGATGGGACTCTTTGAAACGGGTGCATTTTGGGATAAGTACTAAAACTCTGAAATGAACCAAATATAGATAGAATCTTGCTCATGTCTGACTATAATTATTTCAATAAGTGTATGGTGATGAGCACGTACCTGGTCAGTCAGATGAAACAGCAGCGATGAACCAGGTTCGTCGTGTTATAGTCTTTAATTTGCCTCAATTTATAAAGATAGAAAAACATCATTAGCAACTAGGGAGTCATATTAATACATGGAAAGAGAGTATGGCAGTAAAGTCATGATATTGAGCAATGATTAGTTTGGTTAGTTACCTATTTTTAGTGTTTCTAGCCAAAATAAGATGATTTTGTTTTTCAATTAGGTGATCTTAATCATCCCTAATTCTAGCATGTTTCTCTCAAAATTATCCCTACTTAGTGCCTTAGTGAAGATATCTGCAATTTGTTTGTCAGTAGCACAGAATTCGATTGAGATCATTCCTTTTTCATAGTTATCTCTTAGGAAATGGTGTCTGACATCTATGTGCTTGGTTCTCTTATGATTAACCGGGTTCTTCGTCATGTTAATTGCACTAGTGTTGTCACAGAAAATAGGAATGCATCCAACCTCTATACCAAAATCCATGAATTGTTGCTTGATCCATATCAACTAAGCACAACATGAGGCTGCAACCATATATTCAGCCTCAAGAGTAGACAAGGCTACTGACATTTGTTTCTTGGTGGCCCAAGACACAAGGCAAGAGCCCAAAAAGTGAGCCATGCTTGAGGTACTTTTCCTGTCAACCAGGAAACCTGCATAATCTACATCAACATATCCTACAATGTCGAAATNNCTAGCACACAGTCCTACACTGAACACAATATCAGGTCTGCTGGCAGTGAGATATAATAAAGACCCAATCATCCCTCTGTATAGCTTTTGATCAATGGATGAACCGGGTTCATCCACATCTAATTTTATAGATGTGGCTATGGGGGTGTCAATTTCTTTTGAGTCTTCCATTTTAAATCTTTTGAGCAATTCTTTCACATATTTTTGTTGATGGATCATTGTTCCATTTGAGTTTTGCTTGATTTGCAAGCCTAAAAAGAAGTTTAGCTCACCCATCATACTCATCTCAAACTCACTCCCCATAAGTTTAGCAAATTCCTTTCTCAATTTTTTAGAAGTTGCTCCAAATATGATATCATCCACATATATTTGCATAATCATAATATCCTCACCTTTTTCTTTTAAGAACAAGGTACTGTCAATTTTACCTCATTTATATCCATGTTCTAGCAAAATTTGATAGTCGTTCATACCATGCTCTTGGTGCTTGTTTGAGTCCGTACAAAGCCTTGTCAAGTTTGTATACATGGTAAGGTGACTCCTTGCTTTCAAAACCTGGAGGTTGTTTGACAAATACTTCTTCCTTTAGATAGCCATTGAGGAAAGCACTCTTTACATCCATCTGATGGAGAGTGAATTCAATGTGTTAGGCAAATGTGGGTCGAATTTAGGTTTTCGGGAATAGTTAGGGTGTTGAATACTTCGTGACAGTAGGATATAACTGAGAGTCTTTAACAAGGTGCCAATATTTTTTATAGAAGAAGAGGTGGATTCCATCTGGGTCGGGTGGTTTAAGTGGTTTGAAGGAAAAAATAGCACGCACAATTTCATAGTTTTGCATAGGGCGATCTAATGGAGTAAGGTCAATGTTATCAAAACTAGTAGGGGAGTCGATAATGTTTTACCGAGGAGTGACTATGTGATCGGAGGTGAAAGCATTTTGGAAGTGGTTGAAGGTATGGTTTAGAATGTGAATGTATTTGCGGGTCAGTTATCTAATAACCCTCAATGTCTTTACAAAAACAATATTGTTAGGGCGTCGTTGGTTGACAACGCTAATATGAAAGAATTTTTGTGTTGGCGTCACCATCATTAATCCAATTAATGCGAGATCATATTTTCTCGTAATCTTCCTCAATTCGGAGAATGTTATTATTCGTTAACGAGGTCTTTTTCTAATAGTTGCAGGAATATGCTAGTGGGTTAGCGCTAGGAGGCTTGAATTTCATTAATTCTGGCTAGAACATGCCGCTTTTTTATGGGTATCTGCAAAAGTAACTTTAGCTCATTCGGAAGCAAGTAGATGGAAGGTTTTAGTAGCTTCCATTAAGTGTTTTTATGCCAACTATTTCTTACTAAATTTTCAAAGCTATGATGGTGGCACTAGAAGGTTTTAAGCCTAAAGGTCTTGTTACCCTGCTGAGGGATTCTATTGGTAACATTTAGAAGGAGGTGTGTGTGGTCCGAACGAGTTCTAGGTAAGTGGGTTAGAGAGGCTTCAGAATATTGTTCTACCCATTGGTCATTAGCTAAGAATATGTCGAGTCGTTCTAAGATTAAACTATTAGTTCCAACCCTATAATTTGTCCAAGTTTACTTAGCTCCTTCATAACCAAGGTCCATTAGTCGGGATTGGTTGACACAAGACCAAAAGTTGGAACACGGTTAGTGTTGATGGTCTACCACCCGACTTATTTCCCTTGGACAAGACCTCATTAAAGTTACCCCCAGTAGCCATGGTCCAGAACAAATAGAGGCAATGGGCTGTAGGTTATCCCAAAGGGTATTACGACTATTAATAGTAGTGCTAGTGTAAATAATGCTAAGAAGCCAAGGGAAGTGATCAGGGTGTACTTGAAGCATGGCGTGTATTTCCTGGTGTACTTTGCCGATGAGATTAACAGTGACAAAGTTTCCAAACCAAAGGATGACAATGCCTCCAGCAAGTCCAAAAGCAAGGACTTCAAGCATGTTAGTGAAGTGAAAGGCATCTCTAAGCTTTGCATGGTTAGCCATTTTTGTTTCCAGTAGGCAACCATGCAAGGTTTGTGTGCGTGGAGGAGTTCTCGAAAATTTCTCCTAAAGTCATCGTTATTAGCACCGCGTATATTCCAGACAGCTAAACTAATAGGGCTATTCATGTGAGCTAGATTTGTGGTTGTGGTTGATCCTCTTGTAGTATCTGGGTGTGTATCCTCGAAGATGGGCTCAAAACCACTGCGAAATTCTATGTTGCTTCTAGAATGGGAGGTCGGATTGTTATGGAGCATTTGTAGAGGGATACTATGCATTTGAATATGTATTTCTTGTCCTCCATCTCCTGAAAGAGCATGAGAGATGCTTCTTTGATGCTTGAAATTTTGGTGAACGAACCCCTGCAGTGAGAAACTATTGTTTCCTCTACTAACTCGTCTTCCATATATAGTTCCTCTTGTTCTGAATTGTTGGGAGGGGGCGGTTGCCGGTGATGGATGTCGAGTGGTATTGGGTGATGTTGTGGGATTAGTTGCCATGGGAAAAAGATATGGTTGTTCGTTACTTTCTCCTCCATCGTGAAGTATGGGAGGTTGTAGATTAGGTTCATGTTGTTGAGTGGATTGAAGTAGTATGGGAGGTTCCTGTGGGCTTGCATGTTGTTGAACAGTGCTGGAGCCATGGCGGGGGCTAGAGGATTGAGCACATTAACCATCCACATGTGGTTGATATAGTTCTCCATGACAAGGGTCATTCCTTCGGAGATAGTTGCGCTAGGAAGTTCGGATTTTGAAGAGCAATCCATACTTCTTGGCCGTTGATGGTCATAGGGATGAAGGCCGCATGTCCCTAAAGGCCTTGCTCGATTCGAGAGACCTACAATTTGAGCAACAATGTCAGTGTGTATACATAAGGGAGAGAGAAGACTGCAATACCACCTTCAAACCTTCATGCAACAACTCATCCAAAACCCAGACATTGATATGGGAAATTTCATCCCCCCAAAACCACCCGATATAACCAATAAATACGATGGGGCAGAAGATCAAAATCAAATATCTTCTTCAAAGACAAACTCCTAGCTTACCAGATGATAGCAGATTCTGGGACAATACACCTCGAGAACAACGCCAACCCAGTTGAATTCCCACCCTCATGCTCAACCCAACCTATGTAGGAATAAGAGATTGAGGAAGAAGATTTAACTACACTGAACAACAAAGGCATCAAACACATCCATTTAACCGATAAAGATCGAAACCGTATGTACTCTCGACGGAAACATTCGCTAATTATTAAACTAATTGGAAAGCGTATAAAACACCAATATCTAAAGGAGAAAATCATCAAACTATGGAAACCCACAGAGCCATTCCCCCTGATCGACCTAGGCCATGACTAGAGGTGACAAAATGGTTTAAACGAAACAGTTATCCACCCATATTATCCATCAAAAAATGGGTTGGATAATGAACCATTTAAAAACGGGTAGAATATGGATAAAGAATCATATTATCCACTTAAAAAATGGTCAACCAATGGATAACTAATATGTTTAACTTTTACATTTGTAAAGCCTCAAATTAGAGTTCCTCAAGTTTGGAAGACAAGGAATTCTCTCATAAGTAATCATATATAAGAAGCCATGGATAATATAGATATCCATATTATCCGCCGGATAAACCCATTTTTATCCATCTCAAATACGGGTTGGGTTGGATAATTTATCCATTTTTTAAATTATTCGTTTTGACCCGCTCATATCCGACTCGACCTGCCTATTTACCACCCCCAACCATGACTACTTTGTGATAAAATTCACCAAAGAAGAAAACAAAATCCAAGCCCTACAAAATAGTCCTTGGTTCATTAATGGTCACTACCTATCAGTTAAACAATGGGAACCAAACGCTGTAGCAGAAAAAGAAAATCATATCCACGCGGCCTTATGGATGCGCCTACCCCAACTACCTACGGCTATACAGGATCTTAAGTGGATAGATGTTATGAATGAAGAGATAAAAGCACTGAAAAACAACCACACATGGGATATTGTAACACTACCAGAAGGTAAGAGACCTATTGGATATAAGTGGATTTACAAAATAAAATATAAAGCTTCAAGAGATATTGAGAGGTTTAAAGTTAGACTAGTAGCAAAAGGATAAAGTCAAACTGAGGGAATAAATTATCAAGAAAAAATTTCACCAGTAGTGAAAATGGTTACAGTAAAAACTGTGTTAAGTATTGCAGCTTCTAAGAAATGATGTATACATCAAATGGATGTATACAATGATTTTCTTCAAGGAGACCTACTTGATGAAATATATATAGAGTTACCTCAGGGATTTAGAAGCCATGGGGAAAATAAAGTATGCAGGCTTATTAAATCCCTATATGTACTCAAACAAGCCCCTAGACAGTGGAATACAAAGTTATGTGAAGCTCTTCAGAAATTCAATTTCAAACAAAGTCAATTTGATCACTCACTGTTTATAAAAAAAGACCACTGGAGGGATTATTATTGTGTTAGTCTATGTAGATGATCTACTAATCACAGGGGATACTCTGACACTTATTGAAGAAATAAAAACATCATTACAGAATGCTTTCAAGATGAAAGATCTGGGAGAACTGAAGTTTTTCTTGGGTATTGAATTTGCTAGATCACATAAGGGTATTGTAATGCATCAAAGAAAGTATGATTTAGAGTTAATTTCTGAAGCTGGACTTGCTGCAGCTAAACCAGCATTAACTCATATTGATTGTAATGTTAAGTTTACTTCTAAACAGTATGATGAGTATACTGATCAAACAGGAATACCAGCAGTCAATGATCCACTAGTTGATCAAGTTTCTTTCCAAAGGTTAATAGGGAAGCTTCTCTATTTAACTGTAACAAGACCAGATATTTCCTTTGGATTTCAGACTCTAAGTCAGTTCCTACAGCAACCAAAACAGTCACACATAGAAGCTGCTTTGAGAATTGTCAAGTATATAAAGAATCAACCTAGTCAAGGAATCCTATTGTCTAGTAACCAGATCAACACTATGACTACATTTTGTGATGCAGACTGGGTTGCATGTCCATTAACAAGAAAATCAGTCACAAGATTCTTAATTAAAGTTGGTGATTCTTTGGTTTCTTGTAAATCGAAAAAACAAACTATTGTATCTCGTAGTTCTGCAGAAGCTGAGTATAGAAGTTTAGCAACAACTGTAGTAGAACTAATCTGGCTTCATGGCATGCTAAATGAAGTTGGAATACACATTAATCTTCCCATTGATATTCACAGTGATAGCAAAGCAGCCATACAAATAGCTGCTAATCCTGTATATCATGAAAGGACTAAGCACATTGAGATAGATTGTCACTTTGAGAGAGCAAGAATCCAACAAGGTTTTATTTCTACAAAGTATATTTCTACAACAGATCAACCAGCGGATGTTCTTACAAAAGGGCTAACTAAAGTGCAGCACGAGTATTTGAAGTCCAAGCTAGGTATGCTTAATATATTTCCACCTCCTAGCTTGAGGGGGAGTGTTAAATAAAGTAAGGATAAGATTACTATTTGTATAAGAGATGTAGTTAAAAGTTAGTTAAAGTAGTTAATGGTTGTTAGAAGAGTTAGTTAAGTTAGGATTAAGAATTAGTTAGAGTATTAGTAAGAGTCTTAAGAAATGGTTATATATAGATTTACACATCACATTGTAAAGCAACTTTAAAAAATATGAAATAATATTTTTTCAGTAATTCCCCCTCTATCTTTATCTCCTTCTTCTTCTTCTTCCTCATATCGTTTATTCTGCATCTTCTTCCTATTCTTCTTTCTTCTCTTATTGTGTTGATTACTAACACAATCAAGTGAGTAGTCTCAGCTAAGTGAATAATTTCACACACACACACATATATATATATTACTTTTATTCATAAATGTTTCTACTTTGACAGACTTATTTCTCAAGTGGTACTAATAGCCAAGCACAACTTGAACTTTAATAAACATTATTAACTTTAGTTTTTAAGTACTTATTTTCAATCTCAACTTAAATTTTGTCCAACCTCCTATAAATTTCAACTTCACCTCAAAGACGACCTTAATTTTCAAGAAAACAATGTGTCTAACCATCAACGTGCACTCCAAAAGTTAGCTACTACCAGAGAGTGTTTCTTTCTTTCTCCTTGCTAATCAAACATGAGTTCACAGAGGCAGATTCAGAATTTAGACTTTATGAGTTTAGATTCGCAATTTAATCATATTCACTCTAATTTAATGGGTTCAAAATTTATAATTTATAAATATTTAATGATTCTTGTTGGACTAGCGTATATGATAGGACGAAAGCTATGGGTTCATATGAATCTGCCTTTACACTAAATATGCCCATAGCGGTGCCTTTCTTCACATAAAATACATCAAACCACATGAAACATAAGAATTTAAAAGAGTCGCGTTAACATGCATGCGACTCTTGTAACCTTCGACCTACAACACAATTTGTCAACTAAATAATGTAAATTAAAACCAGTGATTCTCTCTGTTCAATTTCATATTTAAAAGTTTTAAATTTTAAACTACTCATTTTAATCTTTAATAGCATAATCTTATACAAATCGCAAACTTTAGAAGTACAAAACTCTTTGATATGCGATCATGTGTCAAATATGATTAACGTATTAGATGCTGAACTTTATATTATTTGACTTTGTATGCTCTTATCTTACCTTCTTCGTACAGTCGTTTGTAGATTCTCCAATTGGACAAATGAAATTATTCAAAATACAACTCAAAAGCCAAATAATGTATGGCTTGTTAAACTTTAAAATTAACGAAATTAGAGACCACAATTTACCACCAAAAATAATTATTTAATCAAGATATTATTAACTACTAACAAATTAAAAAATTAGTACTAATTCCTAATACACTTCTAATCCATACAAAACGCCGGCGTATTTTCCCGGTCCGTCTTTTACAAAGTACACATCCCTAATTTTTTGGAATGCATGCCACGTCAGCAGGCTATCTGAACCGGCTTGGTGGCACTTCCCGACCGCCCGGTTCACCTCTAGTGCCTCCGCAACCCGGTCTAACCCACCATAAAGTTCGCAGAACCTCATCAAGTACTTTACATCATAAACATTTTTTCCAAAAAACACCCTGAGAATTCCCAAAAAGTCCTCTAACTCCCCGGGAAGTTCCCGGCGCGTGAGGACTTTCACCAGGTAAGCAAAATCGTACGCGCTGTGAAACGTGACCCAATGCACTGACTCATTACAAACCAACCCAGAAGACATCATTAACTCAGCAAAACGGGCCGAGTCAACACCGAATTCCTTGTTCTTCTCGAAGTCAATCCCGTAGCGACGCAACAGCTCGATAGAGTCCGGAGCGTGACGATCACGCGTCACGTCGAAATCGGAAAAATTGAACTGCCATATGTACCGGTACACCCCGCCGGAACCCAAATCCGGCAAATTCCCGTCGGCGTCCGACAACGTGAGTCCTAGCTGAATAAGGTTCAAAACGTCAACGTTTGACTTCAACAACTTATAATGTTGCCCGTGTCGCCGGCCATTTTGCTGGAAAGAACCAACCTCCGGCTTGAAAATAACGCCCGGGAATTCAGTATCCATTGAGATGAAAGGGTACTGATCAATAGCTGTTCGTATAAGTTCAAATTCAGAATCCAAATTATCGGACCAAACTTCCCGGATCTTAATCGAGTTCGGATCCGAAGTAGCTTTTTTAACAGCCATAAGTCACAATTTTCCAAGATTCTTAGATGGTTCGTCGTAAAATCGAGAATAAATAATGGGTTTGCCGTGAAATTGAGATCTGAAAGCAAAAGGCTTTGATTTGGTGATGAGGGGGTAGCGAAAGAAGTGGGTTTTATACAAAGAAAAAGGTATTTGAGGAGAACAGAAAAAAGAATCTACGAGTGTTGCTTCGAAAGAGAGGGATAAGGGGATGTAAATAAATAAAGGAATGTTGGAATTAAAAAAGGAGAAAGAGATTACCAAGTGGGACAAGGGAGGGATTAGTTCATTGTTTCCAAAAAACTGCGGTTCAGACAAGGAAAGGGAAAAAGAAAAAGGCAAGGTTCTTGTTTTTTTGGTATAAGTTCAACGCTTCTGGACAGTTTATAAATCAAGTTGGTACAATAATGCATTTACTGGTAGAATAGAATGCTTATTTACAGTGCAAAAGGGAATTGGTCTACAAAAGGCGGCTTTATTTGTGAGTTACGCTATAAATCTTTATTTTTATGTTGCACTTTGTAGCGTGTGATTTATGTGTTGTACAGACTGGGAATGAGCTGAATCTGTTTATGCCGGTCAAGTGGAAAATTGACATCATCGTGTGGAAAAGGTGGGGTACTTTTTGTTCAATTTTAAGTTGTATAAGAGTTTATATGTTACACTATTTTCACACCACCAATCAATGTACATTGATGCTATTTCTTGCCCAACACCATTGATAGACAAGCTAACAGTGAACAATCTAGTAAATTTTTATTTTAATAAGTTCTTCTAAGTAAATGTCTTTCTTTAATTTAACAGATTAGTAACAAACAAATTTGAATTAACAAAGGAAGACGGCTAAATGTATATGACCATAATTAAGGATAAAACCAAAACATAAGTTTACTAGTGTGTGTCAAGATTTGGTGTCACAAGTATGTGGGCTACTAGCAGAATATACAAAAGATTTCTACTCTACTGTCTGAAAAAAAATAGACAGAAAATAATCAAAAAGGGGACTTCGGTTGTTGTTGAACGACTCGGAAGGGCAGCTCATCGTGTAGTCTCGAACCAGCAGTCATGCGTGCGCCGGATTGATAACCAGATGCACCTGCCTCGGATCGTGCATATCAGGGCAGAAATGTAGCGTGAGTACATAAACAACATGTACCCAGTAAGTATCTAGTCTAACCTCGAAGAAGTAGTGACGAGGGGTCGACTCCGACACTTACTATGGGCCAGAAACATAATAATATGAAGTTCTAATTAAGCATGAAATATACAATGATAATAGAACTCAAAGCAGGAAATAAGTAAACAAATCTTTCATTTCAAGTTAGAAACAAGTCATTTCTCTCGTCTATTCCTTTCACCTTTCAAGTCCGTGAAACAATATTAAATATAAAAGGGGTTACAATATCATTAAGCACGAGTTATGCCGAGGACGTACGGCCCGATCCAAATATACGCAATAATATATTGTGCATTGTCGAGGGTCGAACGGCTCGAACCATATAATATATCAATAAATCATGTCGAGGCTAACGACCCGCTCCAATGAGAGTAGTAAAAATTTACCCCGCTAACGAAATATATTTGCGAAGCGGTTGAACATAAATTTTCTCAATTTATCATATTATCGCTCAATTCCTTTTAAAAATAAGAAATTCTACTTGGAAGTTTAAAATATTGAAATCCTCCACCTCCGCTTTAATCCAACAATTAGTAAGCATAAACAAAGAATTGTATAAAAAAACATGGTGTAAACCAAAATATACCCGGACATAAGAATGAGTAGTAGCTACGCACGGACTCTCGTCACTTCGTGCGTACGTAGCCCCTAACAAATAGAAACACATATTGATTGAGTTCACATATGGGGTTAATTCCCTCTTACAAGATTAGAAACGAGACTTAGGCCTCATTTATTTGCACTTAATGGTGTTCTGAATCTGTCACGACCCAAATTCCCAATCTTAGGGATCGTGATGACGCTTAACACCACACTTGCTAGGTAAGTCAATGTTAGAGTTCGACTAGCTATTTTCCTTTGATTATCCATTAAACATCATAAAATAATTTAAAGTAAACTTAATCTAATGGTTTTCAGTGAATAATTCCAACTGTAAAATAATAAACAAATGAATAAATAAATAAATCGAGCCACGAACTAATCATATAAACAACTCTAAGACTACCCCAGGGTCTGGTGTCACAATTCACGAACTTCTAAAGAATACTACAAATACTGAGCTGAAAGAAATAGTGTAATTGTTCTGAATATACTAAAATAGTTTTATAAAAATAGGAGAAGACTCTCGGGATCTGCGAACACCGACAGATATAACTCGTGTCTCCGAATTTATGGATGGCTGCTCAAAAAAGATTCTCTACTGCTGGCTAGTACCTGGATCTGCACAAAAGAGTGCAGAGTGTAGTATCAGTACAACCGACCCCATGTACTGAGTAAGTGCCGAGCCTAACCTCGACAAAGTAGTGACGAGACTACGGCGGAGATTTAGCAATATAACCAGTTACAATAATATATGAAGCAAGAAGGAAATCTAAACAAATAAATAAACACTGCAACGCCAATAAAATAACTCAGCCGTCTTTTCCAGGTCTCAGTTATAACAAATTTCTCAAATAATTTCCAAGTTTTCAAACTTTAACTTTAAATAAAACTAGTGCCAAAAATATGAAGAATGTTAAAATAAATATTTAAGCTTTTCAAATCTTTATTTTCTTTGAATTCAGTAAAAATATAAATGTCCTCCCTTATTGCTCCTTGTTGCAGCGTGCAACCCGCTCCACATGTCCACTCTTATTGCTCCTCCCTAAATATATCACCCTTATTACTCTTGTTACGTCGTGCAACCCGATCTCACCTGTCCACCCTTATCACTCATTGTTGCGGCGTGCAACCCGCTCCCACCAGACAATCACGTCTTTTTATTTAATGAAAATATTTCACCATTTAAGTCAAAACATTTCACAATATTTATGTCTCAACAATCGTAAACAGAACAAGTTTCACTTCAAATAACAATAATAGCAGAATATGAAATAATGACAATAAAGCAATGAGTGTTCCAGTCTTTATTTTATAAACAGTAAACATGAATATTCTCCCTTATTACTCCTTGTTGCGGCATGCAACCCGATCCCACCTGTCCACCCTTATTGCTCCTCCTTATATATATATCACCCTTATTTCTCCTGTTGCGACGTGCAACCCGATCCCATCTGTCCACACTTATTACTCTTTTTTGCGGCGTGCAACCCGCTTCCACCGGACACATCATATCACTTTATTTATAAAAATTTCACAATTCAGGCAAAGCCTTTCACAATACTTTTGCCTCCACAATTATAAACAAGAACTGTATTTTCTCACAAAGTTCATCAATATCTTCTAAAAAATGAAACCAACAGGAACATAAGTATATATATATATATATATATATATTGAAGAAAATTTGAAGAAAAAGAAGTCTGCCCGTTTTATATATATTTTTCTGCCAGCTATTCTGCCTCATTTATCGTGCCAAACGATCCTGAAACTCGATTTTTATGTCTCCAATGGATTCCTTGTGAAATTCTAATCAAGTTAGGCTTTTGAGTCACTCAATTTGACCTTATAATGAATGCGATAGGTAGGTTTTAATATTTCCAAACATTGAAGATTTTTAATACGCCGTCAGTGGTAATTTCGTAATTAACCTGAAATATCTGGCTACCTTAGTAAAATATCCATAAAATCCTCATACGATGTCCGAATTCGATGATTCTTTTTGCTACGGAGCCGTAATTACGATACAGATCTAATACTTTATTCAAAATAAAAATCGGAGCTCATTTGTTCAATATGATATCATTTATGCTTGAAGAAACAACGTTGGAGCATAAGAAAGAACGAGCGCAATGCAACCAAGCATATTTGAAACTCACCCAAGCCCTCGGGGCTCTAAAACAAATATGCACGCAAGTCTAAAAGTATCATACGACTTGCTCGTGCGATCAAATCATGAAAATAACATGTAAAACTATGAATAAAACCTCAAAACTCATTATTTTCCTCAAAAACACTTATAGTTCATAACTTTTCAGCCGTATGTCCGAATCACGTCAAAACGAACTCCGTTTTTCACCAAATTTCACAGGCAAGGCCTAAATATCATAAAAAATCTATACAGAGCTCCGGAACTAAAATACGGGCCCGATACCAATAATTTCAAATATTAATTCTTTTCTTTATTTCATAAATATTTCAGCAAAAGAATTTCTTTCAAAAATTGATTTCTAAGGCTTGGGACCTCGGAATTCATTTTCGGGCATACGTCCGAGTCTCATATTTTACTACGGACCTCGCGGGATCGTCGGAACACAGATCCGGGTCTGTTTACTAAAAATATTGACCAAAGTCAACTATAATCAAATTTTAACTCTAGAAATTACTATTTCTCATATTTTAACATAAAAGTTTTTCGGTTTCACTGCGCACGCAAATCGATGTATTTAAAATTAGTCTTTTATGGCTAATAAGCTTAAAATTGGGTCTAAATTCTTAAAATGACCCTTTGGGTAATCATAGAATCTTAATCATTCAGATCTCGGATATTAAGTGTGTTTGTTTTTAAAGTCTAATTCTTAATTATTCAGATCTTAATCATTAAGTGTGTTTGTTTTTTTTACTTCACAACCATTAATGGGTCTGAATAGGTCTGTATGATTAAGATTTAAATAGTGTATAAACTAATCAATACATACTCAAAAGTTTGTATTCCAACTATTAAAGAGGTTACCCAACCCTAAATTTAAGATTCTTAAAATTCACCCTGTCACGCCCCATTTTTCCTCGCGGAGTACAGGTTTCGACATTTTGGGACAACTCCCTTCCTTTTGGGACGGGGTATGGGATTTGAAGAGTCGCCACCTAACAGATTAAGGTGTGTTAGGGCATCTAAAGCAAATTACTCGTGAAACTAGTTTACATCACTAGAGATTGGGTAAGGGCTTGAAATTACCTTGAGGGGAAGGTGTTAGGCACCCCTCGAGGTCCAAAAAGGTGGGTCCCAGTCAAACTCAATTAAGTGAATTAGTCTTTAAAGAAAGCAAAACAATTTAAAACAAACAGATATTTCTTGACAACAGGAATTAAAAGGGTCCTAGGTTTTTTAACCCATAGGATAATTTCTATGCAATACTCGGTAACCTTCCCCAAACTGAGGTTTTACGCGTAGTATTAGCGCACATGTCATCATCTCCTTTACTACCCAATTACTACATTTTCAGTTATTACCTAAGCGTTCTAATAGCTTCTAGTGTGTACCTTATGCGTGCACTACCTGTCCCTTACCTATGGCCCTGGAGGTGTTTAGGGCCTCTATTTAAGGTGGTTCTAGACTTCACCTATGTTGCTTAAAAATGATAAAACTAAGAGACAAACAAAAGTCAAATAGGACTGTCACATAAAGAGCAAATATGGGCTCATGTTAACCTCCACAAGTAAGCAGCAAATGCACGCAATTCAAACAGACAATTTTAATGATTAAGACCCTATAGGCAGGATATCTAGATGAGCATAAACAGAATATAACATGGTAGTTTTATTAAAACGAGCATTGGTACCTATCAGTTTGCCTACTAATTTTTGTGTTAATACTTTGAACCTGGGCGCGTTTCAAGCAGCAAGAAATCACAATTTTTTAAACCCCAGAATTTTTAATTATCCTACAGGCTTTCCTAAGTGATGACCGGGCAGAATCCTATAGACATGGTATCTAAATTCTTAATTATGGACTACAATTTATAAACGGGTCATTGATTTTAACAGGTAGATTTTATCTTTTAGATCCTATAGGCATGTTTTCTAAGTGATGAAACTGATTACAAGTATGATTTCCTATGGACATGATATCTAAGGGTTAAGACTGATTTAATACAATCACTATATGCATGATATCTAAGTGTTGAAACCGATGTTATACAATCTCTATAGGCATGATATATAAGTGTTGAAACTGATTTTATACAATCCCTATAGGCATGATGTCTAAGTGGGCAGAGACGTTAACAGAATGTTGTACAAGTTCGATAATTCCCAAAGAAGACCATATATACATGATTTCTAATGCACATTGGGATTTGAAAATATGCATAAAACATGGATTCTTGATGCAGAATTGATAAACGACCTATAAACAGGATTTCTAGGATGCAAAGTATGAAACTTCAGATTTCAAACGGTGAGACAAGATCCTATGGGCCTATTTCTAACGGCATGCATAAAGAATCACCACAACAACCTATAGGTATGATTTATAATGGTATGCACATAAAGAATCACCACAACCTATAGGCATGATTTCTACCTGAACCTAACAAAGATAAATAAAATCCCTCCCCAGCTTTTACTAATAATCTCATATCTGTTTTTACAAGGATAATTACATTATTACAAACCAATATGAATAAATTACACAATAGAAATCATTAGACTATTGAGAGCCTTGGAAGACCCAATGTCAACCTAGGAACCATGCCTTCAAGCAAATCTGGAGTGCACCAGTAGTCCATTCTATAACACATCTGGGCTTCTGGTTTGTCGAAGCTCCCAAAGGTCTCAGGGACCCCGGGCAATGCTCACACCAGAACCTTTTCAAAGAAGCATTTTTGGTAAAAGTTCAGTAGACCAGCCCTAGTGTGTCAGAGTTCGGAGGAGTCTCATGGACCCTAGGAGTGCTCACACTAGGGGTGGTAGGACCCTAAATAGCTAAGAGTAGAAGTTGAAAATATTATATAAGGGTAAGAGATAGTTTTAGAAAAACAATTTTATTTTCAGAAGTGATAGAAACAAGTTACAAGATTACAAACAAGACAGGAACCATATTTCAGCACATTGGTTCAGACATAGATACCAGTAATTAAGCAATCACAACAAAAACAGGAACACTTGAATCATAGAACTGACCACACACATTCATAATCCTTAAATAATTTCTGAACAACGACCAGGTAATTGAATAAAAACAAAGTTTCACATTGCTGAAGTTAATTTGATTTATTAGTTATCACTAGGTGGAATCATGCAGACATGTATTAAACAGAGAAAAATATGTTGAAGTTAAAATGACTAATTAGACATCCATACGGAGCAGGGTGGGGTAGTAGGAATTAAACATGCTAGTTACAGAAACAAGTAAACAACTGTCATGGACCAAACAAAAACATGCTAAGGTAGACTAACCATACTAACACATAGAACATGATAGGTTGACAGGAGTTTAGGCATGCTAGTTAAAAGAGAAATAAATAGGAAACCTATGGCAAATATAAGCATGTTGAGGTCTGACTACATAACATATAGAATAGAATATGATAATAAAAATTGAGGCATACCAGTTAAGGAGATAACAGATAAGAAGGTGAAAGCAGGTGAATCAAAAAGTCTAGCCTTGGCTTTCAGCCGGCTAGGCTGTGCAGCAAATCAAGGAACTTAAGTTGTGTAAGTGTGTAAGCAAGGGTTTGTGTGTATCAGTATATGCTTGTAAGCATAGGTGTGTGTGCGTAAGTATTTTCTTCTCTTTTTAAGATCAGAATGGTGCAAGGCGTATATAGCATTCAACAAAGTAAACAAATAAGGCAAGGAAAATTAACGATACATAAATAAAGTATGCAAATGAATCGACCAATCAGTTAGGCTAAGCCCAATCAATTAACAAGACAGAATCTAGGAAATATTACTTAATTTAGGGAGAATCTCATACGAAATCAGTTAGCAAACGAGATTGGAGTTAAATAAGGTAAGCAAATAAGTCTAAAGACCATTTATAGGTCGGGCGAACACTGCCGTAGGTCGAGCTTCTTCGCAATTGCAAAGCTCGCTCGAATAATTTCTCGCATTTGCGAGACCTGCAACACCAGCAATAAACACCAAAAAATTGAAGTGTTTTCTCATCCACCCGAACGTCCGAAACTCACCCGACCCCTCGAGGCTCCACACCAATTACCTACACAAGTCTAATAATCTCATACAAACTCGCTCGAGTTATCAAATCACGGAAATAACATCAAAAACTACGAATCGGACGCCAAAACGCATGGATTGACTCATGAACTCAAAAACTTCTAAAAAGACTTCCACACGTCCGATCTCTATCAGTTCAACTCGGAATGACACCAAATTTTGCGTGCAAGTCTTAAATGACATTACGAAACTATTTCTGGTCTTGAAATTCCATTCGGACCTCGATAGTACCAAAACCTACTCTAAACCAAATTTAAAGAACTTCAAAAACCTTCAAAGAACCAACTTTCAATATTAGGCGCCGAAACGCTCTTGTGTCATCCAAAACCCGATCCGAGCATACGCCCAAGTCCGAAATTATCATACGAAGCTACTGGAGCCGTCAATGCGATTCCGAGGTCGTTTACTCAAAGCATTGACCGAAGCCAAATTTACCCTTTTAAAGCCAACTTAAGGAACTAAGTGTTCTGATTTCAGCCCGAGCCTTTTCAAATCCCAAACTAACCATCCCCGCAAGTTATAAAATAGTAAAAGTACATACGGGGAGTTTTATTTAGAGGAACAAGGTTCTAGAACTCAAAAGGACCAATCGGATCGTTACAACAGTAGAGAATCAACACATAAGTTAGATATGTACTTTGACGAGCACTGACGGAGCCAAGATTTTTAATAAAAGAAATCAAAGAGTGTCAATATATATATATGCATACAAAAGATATGTATTCCTAGCTATACAATAAATTTTTTTAACTCAATATATGTGAGTCCGCCATCATTGAGGATCAAATCTTAAACCTATCGAGTCCAATACCTTCACATTGATCGTTGACCATTTAACTAGGCATGACACGTGTTAAGCAATTTAATGAAGTAAGAATAAATATTAACCAATCATGACTGAGAGTTAAAAAGTCCATATGCTAATATATGTCATGCATATATTAGTTTAGTTAAACAATAGGCTTGAATTTTTTTTTATTTGTTGAATGTTGTAGAAAAGAGGTTTTCTTCATAAATAATTTGAGAATATTTTAGGAGCTAAATTAATTACGTGATATCATATTTTTGGTTACCTTTATTCTACAAATTAAGAATATGTTTTCATGTTTTTGCCCGATATAGTTCTTCTATTGGTAAAAGAATTTCCAAAAAGTCATAGTCAAAGTATAGCATATCTAATTTTGGAAGTCATACCAGTATACGACATGTCAATAAGGAAAGAGCATCAAATGTGAGAAAATAAAAATTACGTACTAAAATTTAGTACTACTATTTAGCTTTATGACATGGCCTAAGGTTGCCGAATGCCGAACCTACTTCACATATTTACCATTTCTTAGCTTGTGCTTGTTCACGCTCAGTCCAAAGTCACGACGTGGGGCGACAAGCTCAAATTTGTTGGTTAAAGGTCATTATTTTAATCATAATTTAAGGTGCTGAGTAATTTTACAATTTAAATAAATTCAATATATTATATACTTTCTTGAACGTCATCATGTAACGCCTATCATGGGCTGTTTCTAATAATGCCCACCACACATTGGTAAAACGTCCGATGGCCCCTTATTTCTCTCGCACGTGTAACTAATTTTATAACGATGAAATGTGTCACTTTATGTAACGATCGATTTGGTGCGGTCGCGTCGTTACCTTGTCTTTTTCTCTCAATCTCACCCTTCATTATTATTAAATAATTTTATTTTATCATTTACCATACCCTTTTATATAATAATTTTACCATATATCATAATTTTTCTTTATAATATTACAAGTTCATTCTTTATATTGCTGGTGTGATATCATGAAACAATGGTAAACGACACAATCTATCCAAACGTTATATTTATCAAACGATGCAGTATAATATAATACAGTACGATACGATACATTATGAAACGATACGTGACAACCATCCAAACAGGATGTTAATGGACTAAGATCTGAACCATTCAAATTAAATAAATAAATAAAGGCCTTGATGCCTCCTAGAGCAGACGAAAATTGAGCACGAGTATCGGTTGCTTTGCCTCATGTTAATGGTTCCAAATATGAAATCTACCTTGTAGGAATTCATAATATTATAAAAATTATTCCAATAATCGTACCAGAGCATGTCGCCTAACAAACTAAAATCCGATGTGTGTTTACCTTTAAAATCGGATAAAAATTAAATTTATAAGAGGTTTTAAGGATACATGATTTCACTTGGCACAAATTGTTAAATATGATAATAAATATTAGTAATTGACTATAAAATAAGGCAAATCAGTACAAAGTGCAACTTGGTCCTCGAGCTAGATCGCCCTCGAACCGACTGAGTGTATAGTTAAGAAATATGAACTGAACAGAATAACAAGAGAGCTTAAGAGAAAGAAAATAATTAGAACCCCCTTTATATAGTAGAGGAATTCTACTTATGGTACAATTTTAAATAGAGAAGGAAATCTCATGATTGGCTAAATAACTGTTCTTTATTTGATTATTACAAAGATTTTCGCCACGATTCTTGCCTAGTCAAGGATATCTCGGCTTTTCGTTAGTAGGCTTTCTTCGGTCTTGCTTGATGTCTATCCTATTTGGTCTCGATCCTTGCTGGTATCGATCTCGATTGGTACTTCGAACCCCGAGCTTGATACCGCACCTTCATGTCTCGGCCTGGTATAGTACGGGGTTGATCATCGGCCCACCATCCTGGTCTCGATTAATCAAACAAAATCGGGTGAGCCCAGTTTTGACCGTGTATAGATAGTCCCCTCATTTTTTGGAGTGTAATGACAAGAAACGAATTGAGCCTACGAACTTCACCCCCGATTTGTCATGACGTCAGCACCATGACGTAAGCGACATAGGTGACCGAGATGTCCCGTCGGTTCAGTTCCCTAGGCATTTAATGTGCGTCAGTTGATGGCCGGCCACTATCAGATTTGAGCCGTCGCCGTGAAACCAATAAATAGGTCCTTTTTCCATTCTTTCAAACTTTACTTTCAATCTCTTCTACTCTAATCTTCAAAGTTCTTTGAATTCTTCAAGCTTCTTATCTTCAAGTCTTTGAGTTCTATTGTTTTCTCCTTCTAAAACACCAAATATCAAAATCTCAAATCTTTTTTTCCCTTAAAAATTAAGATGGCTAAGCCGTCTAAAACCGTTCCACAGAAAGAAATCGCTTCCTCGTCTTGGCCGGCCGGTGAGAAAACAACGACGGAGCTACGCCCTGAGGAGTTTGTTCCTGGGGGGTATGTTATTAGTTCCGACTTCAAAGTCGAGAAGACATCATCGGTCCGCGGTAAATGCGAATCGGTATCGATATACGTATGCTCGATGTCAAAAATCTTCCTTGAACAAGTAAAGAAGGAGTGCAACTGGGGAAACAAAGAGGTCGTGATACCGGACCCTAAAGAGGCGATCACGACCCACGTGGAAGGGTTCTTAAGTGTTTACACTTACCCTTTCACGTTGGGTCCCCTCGATCCGGTCATCATAGACTTCTGCAAGAAGTATCAAGTGACCCTTGGCTAAATTCACCCCTCTCTTTGGAAGATTGTGTACTGCTCCATTTCTTTGTGAGCAAAGTCCGCGGGTTCCCTTTCACCCTCGATCACCTAATAAGGTTGTATAGCCCTCCACTTTATCGAGGTGCATTAATAAAACTACAACACCGAGACACCAAGACACTTATCTCGAGCATAGACGAGGACAGAGACCGGGGTTGGATGGGCCGGTTCGTCCGAGTGAAGACTACAAACCTGATTCCGGCTGAGAGCATGCCATTTCCCGAGAGATGGAATATGAAACGTAAGTATGACCCCATTTTTAATCTCTGTTAGTTATCTTTACTTCATCGTTTTCCCTTACCAGTGTTTTTTCCCAGTGTAGCTGCTGCCTCAATGGCAGGTGCGGTCCCTCACCTCGAGAGCTGGGTTAGGATCCTGATCTCGACATCAACACAAGCTAAGCGTGCATGACGTGATTTATCAAAGGGCCGGTGGGAAGACAAGAATCATGGTAAGCCTTATTCCTATTTTTAATGATTTGGTCATTATTAAAACATTCTTCCAGGCTTACCTAGTTTCATTTTTTGCAGGTATCGAAAAAGATGCGACTATGAGGCCCCCCTCCGGTGATGAAGAAACCTCACTCCCTCTCGAAGCCGGCAAAGGAGAGCAAGAGGAAGAGGACTTCGAATTTCGAGGGGCAAGAGCCCAAAAAAAGAGTGGCTCGTAAGCCTAACAAGAATATTATCCACCTGTCTGTGGAGTCAACCCAACCTCTAAGGGAGGAAGAGGAAGAAGAAGAAGAAGAAGAAGAAGAAGAGGATGAGGATGATTCCGGGCTGGTGGTTCGAGTACGAGCTAATACCGAGGCTCAAAAGGCTACTAGACCGGTAGAAGTTGGAATGTTCTACCCCCACCTGATAGAGTCATAGATGAGGATTCACTCGAAGTCCCAAAGCCGACAGAAGCCGAAGGTGACTCACCTCAGGGTGAGAAGGCGACAAAAGTAGCTGTGGAGGCTGGGCTCGAGGCTTCTCGAGACAGAGAGAACTCCCCAAGAGATCCACTTGGGACAATAGAAATCGGAGACTCCCCATCGTTTCCTTCGTTCTCCGAGGAAATAATTTGGGATGCGCAGGCCGTAAAGACTTCTCACGTAGAAGGAATCCATTGAGAGGAGGACCCTTTCCATTTTTATTTTGTTGGGGTCAATGATACCGCTGGTCTGAGTGACTTAGAGCTAACGAGGAAGAGCTCGGGTAGATCTTCCACAAGTTTTAGACTTACAAGCCAGTTTCGGCCCCTAGTGCCGATCCCTAGTGCAAATGAATGAATATCATCTCGATCCCAGAGGATGAACGAGTTCTTGCAGCCCCCGTAGGGGTGGGTAGTTATCTTCGGAGTTTGGTTACGGAGGAAGACCAAGCTCTAACAGATGAGGTGGGAGCACCTTGTCTCTTTAACGAGGCCCAAAAAGCTCTAAACCGGGTAAGACCTAACTCCCTTTGTCAATATCCATTTTTATACTTGAGTTTTTCTCTTTTTGTCTAATTCTTTCTTTTCTATTTTTGTAAGCTTCGGTGCTTCATCATGAAGCTTTTTCGATCCATTGCTTTTGTGCAGCCAATCGATCGAGGGTGGCTTCGCGTCTTTCGTCCAACAATTCTAGGCTCGTATTCATGGCCTTACGATTCAATTCCTCTGTTGCATATAAGAACCTCAGGCTAGGCTCTCCTACCTCGATCGAGATAAGGGCTTCGGCACCATAGACTAACGAGAACGGTGTTGCTCCCTTACTAGACTTCGAGGTTGTGCAGTATGCCCAAAGAACCTCGGGCAGTATCTCTCTCCACTTTCCTTTGGCGTCAGAGAACCGCTTCTTAAGATTTTAGATAATGGTTTTATTGGTAGATTCGGCTTGTCCGTTCCCGCTGGGATGATAAGGTGTCGACAAAATTCTCTTGATCTCGTGATCCTCGAGAAATTTAGTTACTTTACTACCGATGAATTGCTTTCCATTATCACATACGATCTCGACAGGCATCCCAAATTGACATATAATGTGGTCCCAAATGAAGTCTATGACTTTCTTTTCTCTGATTTTCTCGAAAGCCTGTGCTTCCATCCACTAAGAAAAATAATCAGTCATAAACAAAATAATCTAAGCTTTACCTGGGGCCGACGAGCGAGGGACGATGATGTCCATTCCCCATTCATAAATGACCATGAGGATAAGACCGAATGGAGCTGCTCTCCGGGCTAGTGAATCATTGACGCGTACCTTTGGCATTTGTCGCATTTTCGAATGAACTCCTTTGAATCTTTCTCCATGTCGATCCAATAATAACCTTCTCTTATTACTTTGTGGACCAATGACTCGGCACCAGAAATATTTCCACAAGTGCCTTCATGAACCTCCCGTAGGACGTAGTCGGTATCTCCCGATGCCAAACATATTTCCAATGGTCCATCAAACGTCCTTCTAAATAGCATTCTGTCCTCAGACAAGGTGAACCGGGCTATCTTCTTACGTAGAGCTCTCGATTCCTTCGGATCTGATGGAAGTTTCCCGTTTTTAAGTACTCTATGTACATGTTTCTCCAATCCCAAGTCAAACTAGTGGAGTTTATTTTAGCGTGTCCTTCTTTGACCACCGATCTCATGAGTGGTGCGACAATCCCTGAGTTGAGATTGCCATCTTCGACCGACGACCCTAAGTTTGCAAGAGTGCCGGCCTCACTGTTCTGTTCTCGAGGTACATGTTGTAAGGTCCATTCTTTAAATCGATGTAGAGTTACCTATAGCTTATCCAAGTACCTCTGCATTCAATTTTCTCGGACTTCGAAAGTCCTGTTGACTTGGTTTACCACGAGGAGGGAACCATATTTGGCCTCGATGACCTCTGCTCCCAAACTTTTAGCCAACTCGAGAACTACAATCATGGTTTCATACTCATCCACATTGTTAGTTAGTTCGAAGTCCTGATAGATTGTCTAATAATATTACCCGTGGGTTGTTTCAGAACGATATCCAACCCATACCCCTTCGCGTTCGAAGCGCCGTCCGTGAAGAGGGTCCATACCCCCGATGATGTACTCCATTTTAATAACAGTTCTCTTTTGACCTTGGGTACGATGGCTGGCGTGATGTCGGCCACGAAGTCTGCCAAGATTTGAGACTTGATGGCCGTTCGGGGTCGATACTCGATATCGTGCCCATTGATCTTAACGGCCCATTTGGCCAACCGACTCGAAAGTTCGGGCTTGTGAAAAATCTTGCAAGAGGATAGGTGGTTACAACACATATTGGATGACATTTGAAATACGTTTTTAATTTCCTAGAGGCGCTTATTAAAGCAAGCACTATATTTTCTAAGTGTGGATATCTGGTTTCGACCTCACCTATGGTTCGACTAACATAATAAACAGGGAAATGCTTACCTTGTTCCTCTCGAACTAGGATTCCACTTACCGTTATTTTCGAGACTGCCACTTGGTGACTTTGATCCGCCCAATGGCCGATGGATCAACGTTGAAGTTGTATTCCGATAGTCGTGGTGCTTCTGTGAGATCGACATTTATATCGAAATCACTCTTACTCATGAGCCCTCGGGAGATCTTCCCTCGGGGTTGCATCTAGGGCCGCTGTTTCTTCGATCTCCACCGTATGGTTGATACCGATCTCTGTTCGATTGGGGTTCTCTATCGATATCCCTCTGAATTCTACCGACGGACCTATTTGGATAAACGAATCAAGAAGGAGTTCCCAACTGATCATCCTCGACCCTGATTTTTGACTGGTACCGATCGTGCACATTGTCCCAGGTCACAGCTGGATATTGGATTAAATTCTGCTTTAACTGTCGTGAGGCCACCGAACTTCGTATGTTTATCCCTTGAGTAAAATCCTGGACGACCCAATCATCTGCGACCCGGGGTAGGTCCATACGTTCCATCTAGAATCGGGACACGAACTCTCTGAGTATCTCGTTGTCTTTCTGTTTTACTTTGAAGAGATCCGACTTCCTAGTCTCGACCTTTATAGCTCCGACGTGTGCTTTGACAAAGCGAGCATGGCAAAGGAACCAATGGAGTTGGGCGGAAAATTATGGTACCATATCATTTCCCCCTTCGATAAGGTTTCTCCGAACTTCTTCAGCAGAACATACTCAATCTCGTCATCCTCTAAATCGTTCCCCTTTATTGTGCATGTGTAAGAAGTGACATGCTCATTGGGGTCGATAGTACCACTATATTTGGGAATTTCTGGGATGCGGAATTTATTTGGGATGGGCTTAGGAGCCGCGCTCGGGGGAAAAGGCTTTTGTACGAACTTTTTTGAATCCAAACCCTTCAGAATCGGTGGTGCCTCCGAAATTTGATCAACTCGGGAGTTATACGTTTCCCCTTTTTTGTCATTTGCTTCTATCTTCTTCTCCCCGGACTCAATTCGCCTCGTGAGCTCCTCTAGAATTTTCATAATAGCGGGGTAAGTCCCTAATTCATTCACGTTTGACCTCTATGGTACAGATTTGGCCCTGTAAACAACTTCTACCGAGGGCTCGGGTTCGACCCTACTTGGTACGTGGTTCTGATTTTGGAGTTTCGCTATGGCGTCTTGTTGAGCCTACACCATTTCAAATATTAATCGAAGACTAACTTCGCTATCTTCGCCGCCCTGTGCATTCTGACCGGCTGATCGAACATCTTTGCGGACGTTGTTTTCGGGGTCGACGCCCAGATTGCATTCAGGGCAACATAGGAACTGACGTCGATGAGGTCTGCAGCCGGTACTCCCTCAAGGTCATCCTGAGGCACTTCGATTCTTGGGGAGGCTATATTGTCTTTTTCCCCATGAAATCAAAGGCCATTGTCGGCGTGTGTGGTCTTGTTTGAGAGTTCGACATGCTGATCCTGAAATCAAAAACACTTGCGAGAACAAGCATAAAGCAATGTGCATTATAAGAATTAGTGCCAGGCAATCACCATTATCCTTAGCTCCACGGTGGGCGCCAAACTGTTATCCTTAAAATCGGATAACAATTAAATTTATAAGTGGTTTTAAGGATACGTGATTTCACTTGGCACCAATTGATAAATATGATAATAAACGTTAGTCATTGAGTGTAAAATAAAGCAAACCAGTACAAAGTGCAACTTGGCCATCGAGCTAGATCGCCCTCGAACCGGCTGAGTGTATAGTTAAGAAATATGAACTGAACAGAATAACAAGAGAGCTTAAAAGAAAGAAAAGTATTGTATTGCTTTGTTATGCGAGAATTAGATGATTACAAATGATTAGAATCCCCTTTATACAGTAGAGGAATTATACTTATGGTACAATTCTAAATACAGAAGAAAATCTCATGATTGGTTAAATAACCGTTCTTGATTTTATTCGTGCCGAGATTTCCGCCACGATTCTTTTCCGGTCACGGATATCTCGGCTTTCCGTTAGTAGGCTTTCTTCGGTCTTGCTCGATGTCTATTCTGTTTGGTCTCGACTCTTGCTGGTCTCGATCTCGATTGGTACTTCGAACGCCGAGCTTGATAACGCACTTTCATGTCTCGATGATGGATTTTATTAGTGGAATCAATAATTAATTAACAAATATCATGACGGATTTGAATTTTAATCATTCATTTATCTTATTGGAAACGTGACTAAAAGCTAAAGTAAGTGAGGAAGAAAGAAAAGTCAGCAATTTGGCCTAGTCAATTACCGTTGGCTTAGAAGACACATACCTTCTTATGGCCTTTGACCTTTCTAATAATAGTGGTTAGTTAGGTCTGATTGCTATATTATATTATCCTTCTAATTTGACCCAATTGGATAGGTTGACATTTGCACTGGTCGACTTCTGGTCAATTCTGCACACTCATGGAGACCAAGTAAAGCTTTTCAGTATTTTCTTGCTTTATTGATCAAATTGTTTTCCATTAATTAATATTTGTTTATCCGCTAATATTTCTGAGTGATAAAAAAATTTAATAAAGAGTTCTTGCAAAAATGGTAGTTAATATGGTGATGTCATCTTCTTTTATTTCATAGTCTCATTGATGTTCATCTATGAGTGAATATATGAAGTACGCTTGAGCAAATTTTACTGTTGTTCACAAATGAACAATCTTTTTGATCAAGGTAGACATGTGTTAATGAAACTTTTGTTCACTCTTTCGAATATAATTAAAAGGCGTCAAGGTTATAATATTAATTAGCATTACATATAGGGGTGGCAAATGGACGGGTTGGGCTGCATTTGGGCGGGTCAAGATGGGTTAGGTCAATAAATGGGTCATTGCCCAACCCAACCCAAAGTGTACTTGGGCTAAGATGGGCTGGGTCAAGATGGGCTAAACAATGGGTCNAAATTTTTTGGGGGTGGGGGTGGGGGTGGGTGGATAGGTGGGTTTTGCGCGAGGGGGGGTGGGTGGTGCAGAAAAACAAAAAAATAAAATATAAAATTAAAAATACAAAAAAAAGTTAAAAAAAATGTTGAGGGGGTTTGCGCACGGTAGGGTGGGGGTAGGGTTGGGGTTAGGGGGTATGGTGGGTGAGTGGGAGGTGCAGAAAAAAAGAAAAAAAAAAGAAAATATAAAAAAAATTGTAAAATTGGGGCAACTAAGTAAATTTCTAGATAAGTTGGGTTTAGATCCCTTTGTTTTGGGGGAGTTTCATGGGTTGTATTTGGGCTGTTAAATGGGTCATAAAAAATAATGGGTTAACTTGGGCTCAACCCAAATTGACCCATGAGCTAAAATAGTTTCAGCCCAACCCATTAATCTCTGGGCGGGTTGGACGGGTTGGGCGGGTTTAGGCTCAAATTGCCACCCCTAATTACATACTACGCTTCGTCCATCCAAATTGAATTATTTTATTGAGTAAACTGATAATCGAATGATAAAGATCGATAACTGATTAACCGATACGATATTTTATCAGTTATCGTATAAACTGATAATCGATATGCCGAATCATAATATTTATAACAAAATCGAACCGATCGATGCCCAAATGTACTGACGAGTCAGAGAATCCCTTAATTCTTTGTTGGAGTAATTACCAGCCTCGGACTTGTTCAGTGGTCAAACTTTATATTCTCAATACTGTATATGAAGTTTCAAACAATTTAAGGAAAACCGCGTTAATAGAAGTTGATCTGAAATGCTTTTATTCTTAAAATGTAACTTTAATTCCTACTGAGATACAAAATTCTTACTCTCCAAAAGAAAAATGGTACAAAAGAGGTCCAATTATGCAGAGGCTATAACGATTTTGACATCTGAATAACAACGCTCCAACTATGGGAGAATGACACAATTTAAATTTTGGTGATTGTCAGGATTATTTGGTGTCACTATTTAAAGTTCAATTTCGCTTCAAAAAGTTCTAAGAAATTAGTCTCCGATTAGAATTTTGAAGTACGCAGATAAGATATTTTTGGACTGGTCTTATGGTGATTCATCACAATTCTGACGGTTGTCATAATTTTATAAAATATTTGATTAGCGAATACAATTAATTTTGGCTAAACGGTCAGTTTTGTATTTTGCCATATAATTTTCACTTTGAAGTACACTTTGATACTTCAAATAAGGTTTGTGCCTATTAGACAGTCACTGCTCACACCGCTACAACGTGCTTAAAAGTCTAACCAGTGTGCTTAAAATTCTAACAAGAAAATACTTTTAAAAAATATTTCTTAATGGGATTAAAACATAAACAATTTTTAAAAAAAGTCCATCCAGCGCCATTTCCCGCCAACTATGCTTGTCCGACCACCAGCATATTCACCTCTACCAGTACAACGGTGAAACTATACAATCGGACATCGGTTTTTTTTTTTTTTTTAATGAAAAGATTTTATTCAAATAAACATACAACTAGCTATTACAACAAGGGATCAATCTAGGTAACATGGTGCCTGGATTGTCCTTTTCAAGTACATGAACAACAAAAGCGGGGGAATAACATAAGTTTGCAAAATACAAAAAGTGTCCAGGCTACAACTCTTTTTAGCTAATTGGTCCGCTACTCCATTAGCTTCTCTAAACACATGCTTCAGGTGGGGATCACTCACCTTTCGTAATAGGTACCCGCAATCGTCAATCAAGTTTTGGTAGAGGCAGTTATTAGAGTTCATGAGCTTAATTAATTCTAGACAGTCAGTTTCTATTACTAATGGTAGCAGGTTTTCCTTGAGGGCTAACTTGACGCCATTGAGTAGTGCCAGTATTTTCATATATATTAGTAGCATGGGAAATTCTCATGTTAAAACCTAGATCCATTGGCCTCTATCATCTCTAAATACCCCTCCTACTCCTCCTATCCCTAGATTGCCTAAGAAAGAGCCGTCGATGTTTAGTTTATAGAAGTTAGTGTCAGGGGGTTCCCATTTGATGAATATGGTTCTTTTGTGTGGCCTTAGGCTTAGCCTTTTTGCTAGGAAGAAGAATTCGATGGTTTTACTAATAGGTTGGCTTATAGGGGGGGGGGGGGGTTTCTCCTGAAATACGAAAACATTCATATAGTTCCAGATATACCATAGAAGGAAGGGGAGAAAGTCAGCCCAAAGAAGCTCATTATTGAATGTTTTTGTAGAGGCAAATTGCTTCTTGATCCAGTTAAACAAGGTTCATTTTCTCATTAGAATTATGAAGGAAACAATGGTCCGTTCCTGTTTGGGCCCGAATATCCTTTGAGTAGGTGCATTGAAAGAGGATATGCTCCGTGTTCTCAGGCTCTTTATAGCATATGCTGCAGGTATTGTCGAAACATATCCCTCTTTTAGATAGCATATATTTTGTGGGCAGTCTATCCCATATGGTTATCTATAGGAAGTATTTTAGTTTATTTAGGGTGTAAGTTTTCCAGAGCCAAGTGAAATCCTTTTTGTTGTTATATGCATTATCTGAAAGAGCTTCATATGCAGCCTTGATGGAAAAACAGTTATGGCCTGGTGAATCCCAGACATGTGAATCATTAAGGGGCAAGGATTGTTTAATGTAAGTGCTATTGATTTTAGATACAATATCTGAAGGAAGTTCAAAGGGTAAGTCTCTAAGATCAAAAACTCCGTTTTTAATAATACAGCCAAGACTTAGGTTCTCTTACTTAGCATGGATTGGTCCTTGGATATAGTTCCTAAGGGTTCCCATCTGGTTAATCCACTTATCATGCCATAGGTTGATGGATTTCCCGTCTCCCACTAGCCATTTGGTGTTTGTATTGCATAGTCCGGAGCCCTTTCTTATAACCTTCCAGGTGTGTGAGCCTCTACTTGTATTGTCCTTAAGGTTGTATTTTCTAGCTATAGCTTTGACCTAGAGTGCCTCTTGCTCATTTCTGAACCTCCAAGCTAGAGCTGCATTGAAGGTAGAGTTCTTCCGGTGTGTATTAGGGATACCTAGACTCCCTTGCTTCTTTGGCATATTGACTATGCTCCATCGAGCTAGATGGAATTTTTTCTTATTTTCCGTACTACCCCAGAGGAATTTTTTTTGTATTATTTCTATTTTATTAAGGGTTTATTTTGGGAGGTCATATATTTGCATGATGTGGTTAGGGATTGCGGCTAAGGTTGCTTTGCTGAGAGTTGTCCTACCAGCTATGGTGAGGAACTTTTTCTTCCAGCCTTTTAGCCTGGTGTTCATCCTGTCTAAAATGAATTGGAAGTCTTTTTTAGTAGGAGCATTATTGGGCCTGGGAAACCCCAAGTATTTACCAAAATTATGCTTATTCCTCATTGAGAAGCATATACTGATATGGTCCTTAAGGTCCGAAGGTGTATTTCTAGAGAACATGATTTTTGATTTTCCAAAGTTGATAGATTGCCCTGAAGCTTCACAGAAGTTGTTGATATTGTCTATAATTAAGTTGAAACTCTTTTGGTTTGCTTCCGTTAGGAGGATCAGATCATCCGCAAAGAACATGTGGGATAACTCCGGGCTTTTTGGGGATATTTTTATCGGGGTCCATCTGCAACAGTCTATTTCTTGACCAATTAACGAGACATCATTTCCATACAAATGATGAAAATGTACGGGGATAGGGGGTCTCCTTGCCTGATACCTCTTGATGGCTCAAATAAATCTATTTTTGAGCCATTTATTTGAATAGCCGCGGTAGTGGTGGTGATGCAGGACATTATAAGTTTGATGAGATCAAGGGGAAATTTAGTGAGGTAAGAGAAAATTTTATAAAAGACCATTCAATTTTGTCAAAAGCTTTCTCTAGGTCAATTTTGAGGATCATTTTTGATTTTTCTAAAGTGATCCAGTACTTCATTTGCGACTAGGGCATCATTAGCAGCTCTTCTGCCTTTGATGAAACTGGTTTGGGTAGGGTGGATTAGGTTTGCTAAAAGGGGCTTTATACGATTGGAAATAATTTTTGTAATAACTTTATAGGCCGTATTGCACAGGCTTATGGGTCTAAATTATTTTATTGTTTTAGCATTTTGACATTTAGGAATGAGACAGATTAGGGTACTGTTCATGATCTTTAGCATGCTTTTTGTTTTGAAGGAATCTTGGCAAAAGTTAATTAGGTGCGTGCTTGTCTCCTTCTAATATTTTTGGTAGAAGAAAGGGTGGAGCCCAACCGGGCCTGGGGATTTATAGGGCTTGAAGGAGTCTAGAGCCTTTTTAATTTCCTCTATGGAGGGAGTACAACTTAGGTATTGATGATCTTGCTCTCTAATTGTTGAAGTGTAGGACATATATGTTGTGTTAAGCAAGCATTGGTTATGGCCCGTAGTGTAGAGGTTCTGGTACTATTTAGTGATTTGGTCTTTGATGATATTTTGGTCTTGGTGCCAATTCCCTGCCTCATCTTTTAGACACGTAATTCTATTTTTCCTTCTTCTCTGCATTGTAGTAATATGGAAGAACTTTGTGTTGGCGTCTCCGTCCTGGATCCAGTGTACTATTGACTTTATTTTCTAAAATTCCTCCTCTTGTATGCGTATTAAATTATATTCATGGAGGAGGTCATGTTCCAAATTTATGAGGAATTGACTGTGAGGGTAATTTGTGGAAGATTGAATACCTTTTAACCTAGCTAGTATCTTATTTTTTCTTTTAAAAATGTTTCCAAAGGTATGTTTATTCCACTCAATTACCTCTGAGCTGAAATTATCTATTGCTTTGGTAATATTAGGTTGACTCGACCATGTGTTATGGACTAGGTCTCTAAATGAGGGATGGGTTAGCCGCATAGATTCTATCCTAATAATATTGCTTTTTGTTGGGAATTTTTTTGTAAAAATCTAGTTTTATTGGACAATGTTCCGAGTTAACCCTAGTTAGATGTTGGACACTAGCCTCTTGAAATAGTTCTATCCATTCAGTATTAGCTATACATCTATCTAGTTGTTCCATAATTATGGTCTTGCAATTTTTCCTTTTATTAGTCCAAGTAAATTTTGGGCCTTTAAACCCTAAGTCTACAAGTCCACATTGGTTCATGCATTCTAGGAAGTACGAAACTCTATTGTAATTAATAGGAAGGCCCCCAAACTTTTCCGAGGCTCGAGTGACTTCATTGAAGTCTCCCGCTACTAACCATGGTCTTTTGTAGTTTTTTGCCACAGTCCTTAGGTTTTCTCATAGCAATTTATTTCTTTCTAGTAAGTTACTAGCATAAATAATAGAGAGTAACCATTTTTTAGTTAAGTTTTGTACCTTTACCATGGCGTGTATCTATTGGTTCGTTCCTCCAATTTGGTCCACTATGGTGTCTCCATTGTTCCACATAAGTACGATGCCTCCCGAGTTCCCATTTGCCGACATTTGAATAAGGCTAGAGTATCCAAAATCATGCACTAAATCATGGTGGTCCTCCATCTTTGTTTCTGGTAGTTCTATTATGCTAGGTCTGTGATAATCTAACATGGCTCTAAAAGCTCTTCTAAATTCGACGCTAGTAGCGCCTCTGCAGTTCTAAATAATCATATTCATACTTATGTTCCTAGTTGTAGTTCCTCCTTCATGGCTTCTCCTGCTCTCTCTGTGTGTCCAGTAGTGCGTAAACATCGTTGGTACTAGCAGTACAACATGTTGGAATGGCCCTGGGGGGTTCGTCTTCCTTATGGAGATTGAGCATTTCCTCAAATCCACTGGGCAACTTAAGATGTATCTTTTTTCTTTTATTGCTTTGAATGCCATTGTTTTTGGATAGCGTAGCACCCCGTGCTCCACAATTCTTTCTGTTAGTGCTTCGTCCTCTTCTTTCTCCTCGCTTACTTGTGTTTGTCCTAGGTTCTGTGCTGGGGAAGGTGTCACTACTTGGGGTAGTGATACTGTAGTGTTGTTGAGGTTTGGGGTCTGGGTAGTTTGCTGCATGGGTTGTGGTATTCTGGGAGATAGGGTTTTGGGCCAGGTTGTTCACATGTTGTGGGTATAGTGGTAGGTTTTGGCTGGGCAGACTTAGTGTGGGATGATGATTCCAGGCTTAGAGGCTCTAATGAGATGGGTGCGGGCCTGTGTGTAGGATCATTGGTTGAGATTGAAGTGGGTTCATCCATGGACGTAACATTGCATTGTTTAGACCTAGTTGAAGGCCTTCTGCCACTATTTGTGCTAAGTAGCTTGGGTCTCCTATTTGGATTACTATGTCCCTCCCCTCCAGTTGTAGGCTCACACTCAAGGTTTGTCCCATTAGGCCCCATTTCAACAAGGATTGTGGAGTGTGATCCGGTGAGATGGGCCTTGTGGTGAAGATCAGGGGGGTTTGGGGCTGGTTCATGGGGTGGGGGCGTTTCCAAACATACCTTCTGGGCCTGGGGAACCTCCTGCTGTGGTAGTGATTGGAGGGGAGCCTTGGTATTTTGTGTTATGGATTGGTATTTGTTTATGTCGTATAGATGAAGGCTGTTTTGCTTTGGAATATTATATACTTGGTTGGGGTTGTCCGCTTCCTTTTGATTATGGTCTTTGATACCTGAGGAGTTTTGGCTTGTCCTAGGATCCAATATGTCTTGGACATTAATTTTTGATTGACCCATGTTTGAAAAAAAGTGATGTGGATATGTACCAAGATCCTTTTCCGTCGATTTGTTTTGGTTAATTGATGGAGTGATTTCCATACTTTGTGTGCTCTTAATATCAAGCATTAATGAGGGATGTTGATTGGCAATAGGAGTTGTAGGGTCTATGTCCATGATTTTGCTATTGTTTTCTTGGTTTTCCTCCGTCAGTTTGACTAGAGTAGAAGTCTTAGGATCCTTCGGTTGGGGGGGTGTTAATGCCTAAGGGATTATGTGAGTTAATGCTGAGGTTAATGAGAGGGTAGTGTTCTTTTATTTTTGTCACGTTATTGTCCGGTGTGTATGTGCATGGTGTTGGGTAATAATGGGGTGCATTTTTAGGTGTTGTTCGCAGTATACTGCCCTCCTGATGGACAGTGTATACGGGTGATTTTTGGGGGAGTTTGTCAACTGGGCGTATGCTTTTGTCCACTGGGCGACTACTGCCAAAAGGCACTGCTTCCTCAGAGTTATTTGGTTGGATTTGGACGTTACTTGGCTGGAAAAAGGTCTATGGGGTGTGCATGGGTTGGTAGTTTTGCTAGGGGGGTCGATTAGGTTCCTTTGGTTCGTGATAGGGTTAGGGTTGGGGGGGGGGGGGGGTTT
>ML247263.1:0-19541 GCA_005239495.1 Nicotiana undulata | reverse complement strand
AGGGTTGGGGGGGGGGGGGTGATTCTGATATTTTTTGTTCCGTCTCTGATGAGAGACTATAGTCCATTGGTCCAGTTTTTGAGTTATTTTCTCAACTGTTGTTTGATCATGTTGTTGCTATCTTGCGTACTGGGTTTATGATTTTGGTACGAGCATGTGTTTTGATTACGCCCAAGGCGTCCACAATTTGTGCATAATAAATTAAAATCCTCGTAGGTAATTTTTTGCATGTGTTTTCCAATTACTATGTATGTTTTGAGTGGATTTTCTATGGGCACCAATACACAAAGGGGGGCATATTTACCTCTTACTGCAGATTTTGTACATGCATTTATACGTATTAGTTGTCCTAGCTTCTCCCCTATTTTGAGAAGGAAGTCTTAGTTTTAGAATTCTGTTGGTAGTTCCAGTAGTCTTGCCCATATAGCTAAGAATGTTAGGGCAGCTCGGGATGCTACAAACCTAGGTTCCCACTTTCTCTCTGTGAGGAACTGGTTACCCATGAACCAGGGACCCTCATGTAGGGCTTTGTTATAGTTTTCTTCCTTAGAGAATTTTACTAGATAGTAGTCACACCCTAAATCCACTCGAGATAGGGTTTCAGTGGGTCTCCATATTGCATGAATTTTCTTTTGAAGGAATTGATACCCTACCCTTGTTCCAAATATTTTGATGATGAGAGCGTTGGTCCAATTTTTATATATAAGTTCCTTGTCCGAGGAGGTGATTGGGATGAAGAGCTCTGGGTTAGAATAGTTATCCGTTTCATCCTCTTGTTCATATGAGTTCATATTGTGTTGCACTGTGATTTGGCTAATGTCCAAATTAGGGTTGTTGTTAGAGACTAGTGTATCCAAGAAGGATGCCCTTCTTACACACTCATTTTGTTGTTTATCATTTTCTTTATTAAGGGTTCCTTTGCGAGCCTGGCCCGAGTTAGTTTCCTTGGTTGCTGGGAGGAAGAGGGTGGGGGTGTAAGTTGGCTCACTAGAACTAGGTTTCCCCCCGTTGTTACTGGTTGAGATGTTGTTCCGTCGATCATAGGAGAGGAAGATGCCTTGGTTTGGGCTAATTGGAAGTTGTCTTGTGTGTTCATCTGGATGTAGGGATTCATTGAGAAATTTTTTAATGGGGATGAAACCCTAGAGAGGAAGTAGAGAGAGGGTGGAGCATCTCACTCTAACCCATGCTTGATTTATTATTTGAATAACGTGTTAGTTATGCACATTATTATGATATTATCATTCAACTTTGATTCTACTTAAAGAAAGTGTCTAGTTTCAATATTGGAAAGGATGATGCCCAAAAAAAAAAGTAGAAGAAAGAATGAAAAAGAATAAGAAAAATGATAATATCGAGGGAGAATGGGAGTCCAAAACCTAAATGTGGTTCTTTTTGACAAGTAGGACAAAAATAAGTATAAAAAAAAGAGTGACATATCTATGTATAATATTCTTTTGCCGTTAAAGTATAGCGCTCTTTAAAAGAGTGTTATATATATAACGCCTTTAATAACCGCGTTATGCCTAGAAGAGAAGTAAAGTAATGGGTGGTGCAATGGTTAAGGGATAGCTAAGAAATTAGTTTTGTCCTTGAGGTGCTGGGTTCGAATCCCTACACCAGCATTCATTTAATTTCCTATTTTGTTTTTCATTTTTAAGTATTTATTTTAAGTATTTAGATATAAATACTTTACTAGAGAAGCCTTTTATTATTTCTTTAAAAAATCAACCGATATTTTTAGTAGTTATTATTTTGTGTTATACGTAAAATGAAATTATGTTTTTCTTCTTTTATTTTCAACTTAGAATTATGAGTTTTATTTTATAGTTAAAATTTTCATAAGAGAATAATATATATAGTTTATAGATAGTCGTCTCTGCTGGAGATATGCGGCAATGATAGGGCTGCCAATAAATCTTTAAAGATGGACTAATCCAACTGTACTGAACCGTACCGAACACATTATAAGATTTCTTTTAATAAAATCACAAATTTTTTTATATAAACTTATACCCATATCGAATAATAGAGTAAGTTTTTAATTTTAATTAATAAACTAAAAAACTATAAATATATTTTATATACTAAGTTTAAAACTAATAAAGCATTAAGTTTTTTAGGTCTTGGGATTTAGAAATAGCTACAAATGACCAAATAATTAATATCCAAAGTCCCAACTTATCCCAGCAATTTCCTTGAAGAACTCTCGAAAAATCGCCTTACACCGATCTCTCAAAGTCCAAAAATTGAAAGTGGGATCAAACCCTTGAACTTGGCTCTTTCTGCCCAGCGATTTCGCATCCGCGGGCCTATAATCGCACCCGCGATGCCGCACATGCGGAAAATCCATCGTAGGGGAGGACTTAACTTAAGTCCCCTGGGTTTGCATCTGCGAGTGAAGCGCCGCACTTGCGGATCCACTCCTGCGACCAAGGAGCCACACCTATGACCCACACCGCTTATGTGCACAGTCCAACCGCATAAGCGAGGCCGCTTGTGCGCAAATACATCCGCACCTGCGAACCCAGCTTGGGCTGCCCAAATTTGCATCAGTGCTCCTTCGTCCACACGTGCAAGTCCACACCTCCGTTCTCCCCTTCGCAAGTGCGAAACACCAGAAACCAAAAAATCTTCAGCAACTAGCCTAAGTCCAAATTCAATACGTTAAGAATCCGAAACACACTTGAGGCACCCAGGACCTCAACCAAAGATACCAACCAGTCCTAATCACCATACAAACTTAATAGAGCCATCGAATCACATAAAAAAAATGCTAAAAACGCAAATCATCCCCCAATTCAAACTTAAGGAACTTGAAATATCAAATTTCTACAACCGATGGCGAAACCTATCAAACCACGTCCGATTGACCCCAAATTTCGCACACAAGTCATATTCAACATTGCAGACCTATTCCAAATTCCGGAATTGGAATACGACCTCAATATCAAAAAGTCCACTTCCGGTCAAACTTTCCAAAAATTCGACTTTCTCCATTTAAGGCCTAATTTAGCTATGGACCTCCAAAACACCATCCGGACACGCTCCTAAGTCCAAAATCAACCAATGGAGCTAACGAAACTGACAAAACTCTATTCTGGAGCCGTCTTCACACAGTTCCAACCACAGTCGAAATCCTAAGACTTAAGATTCCGTTTAGAGACTAAGTTCCCGAAACACTCCGAACACACAACCAAAACCTCCCGAGAAGTCATACAAGCAGAAAAACATACGAGGAAAGCAGTAAACGGGGGATCAGGGCTATTACTCTCAAAACGACTGGCTGGGTCGTTACATCAAGATACCCTGATCTGATTTACAAGTAATGTGAACAGAAATGATGATCATCATAAAATCATATATATAAATTAAATGCGTAATTTATTCCATATAATAAATGTTCACAACCATAAAATATTAAAACTTCCACTAAACTAAATAATCAAAAGACTTTACAACACCTAAATTTATAACATGAAGTTTAAAATAAATGGGCCTAAGACCTTTAGTTAGTGAATCAACTAGCATTTCATGTGTACAAATATTCTAAATAATAATGTTTCCTTGCTTTACCAACTCTCTAAGTGTCAAAAACTTGATTTGCATGTGTTTGGTACCACAACGCAACTTATTATTCTTATAAAAGAACACAGATGCACTGTTATCACAATAGAATAAAATGGGTCTTTGAATTGAGTAAACAACTCTAAGTTTTGAAATAAAATTCCTGAGCCAAACAACTTGAGTGGATGAACTATAACAAGCCACGAACTCAACATACATTGTCGATGATGTAACCAACGTCTGTTTAACGCTCTTCTAAGAAATGGCACCACCAGTAAGAGTGAAAACATAACAAGATGTGGACTTATAATCATCTATGCACCCGCCAAAGTTAGCATCTGAAACAACAATGACTATCAACTCTTTTGTAGATTAAAATATAGTCTTTGATCTTCTGAAGATATCTCATGACCTTCTTGGCTGCAACCCAATGATCATGACCAGGATCAGACAAGTATCTGCCAAGGACGTTTACATAAAAAGCTATGTCAGGTCTAGCGCAAACCTGTGCATACATCAAACTGCCAATTGCACTCGCATAAAGAATATTTATCATGGCTTGCCTTTCAATATCATTTTTAGGACATTGCTTCTTACTCAATTTGTTCCCCTTGACCACTAGTAGATCCTCAAGATTGCGAGATTGCATATCAAATCCGGAAAGAATACGATCCACGTAGGAATTCTGAGACAACCCAAGGACATTAAGAGATCTATTATGGATAATCTCGATGCCCAGAACAAAAAAAACATCTCCAAGATCTTTCATATCAAAGTGTCTTGATAAGAATTGTTTGGTTTCAAAAAGTAATCCACGATCATTGCTGGCCAGTAGAATATCATCAACATAGAGGACAAGAAAAATGAATATGCTCCCACTAATCTTCACCTAGATGCATTCATCAAAATTGTTCTTTACAAAACCAAATAATGTCATAACACTGTCAAATTTCAAACCATTGATGAGAAACTTACTTCAGACCATATATAGTCTTCTTCAACATACACACTAATTGTTACTTTCCACTTTAGATGAAACCTTCAGGTTGTTACATATAAATTTTCTCAGACAACTCTCCATTTAGAAACGATGTCTTAACATCCATCCGGTGTAGATTGAGGTCAAAATGAGCCACCAATGCCATGATAATTCTGAAAACATCTTTAGTGGATACAGGAGAAAAAGTCTCATTATAATCAATTTCCTCTTTTTGAGTAAAACCCTTTGCAACCAAACGAGCCTTAAGTTAATCAATATTTCCATGACTATCACTCTTGATCTTGTAAATCCCATTTACAACATATTAGTTTGTTCCCACTCAGTAACTCAACAATATCCAATCACCATTGTCATACATGAACTTTATCTCATATTTCATAGCATTAGGCCCTTTCTCTGATTCAGGACTGTTAATAGCTTGATTATATGCCCAAAATCTTCAATTTGGCCTATATATATCATAATCAGCCTCACCCAAATATATTTCATAATCAGTAGCAATAGTCGATCTTCTCTCTCTTTGTGATCTATGAAGCGAATTATTTGGTGCTTCAAAAAAATGATTCATTAGCTTGAATATTCTCACCTTCTATAACCATAGGGTCAATATCATGTTAACTGATCCTCTTTGGCTCATTAGACCAAGAGTTACTCCCATCAGCAAAATCAGTCTCAAAAAATTTAGCTGTCCGCATTCAACAATTTTAGTGCCATGAGAGGGATAATAAAACCTGTAACCTTTTGAATGATCAGGGTATCCCATGATATAACATCGAACAGTCCTAGGATCGGTTTTCTTTTGCAGCAGATCAAATATCTTAACTTTTGTAGGACATCCCGAAACTCGAAAATGATTCAAACTTGGTTTTCTTCCAGTCCATAGCTCAAAAGGAGTCTTAGGAACAAATTTACTCGGAACTCGATTCAGGATATAAGTAGTTGACTTATAGCTTCACCCAAAGGAATTCTGGTATATTAGTCTGACTCATCATGCTTCTTTTCATTTTCATCAATGTGCGATTACGCCTTTCTGCCACACCGTTTTGCTCAGGGTCTGCAGGCATGGTAACTTGGCAAATGATTTCATTGTCTTGAAGATATTCAGCAAATGGTCCCAGGTGTTGTCTAGTTTCTGCGTATCTTCTATAATACTTCCCAACACGACCAGACCTCACAACCTTGATAGTTTTTTCTAATTGCTTCTCAACTTCAGCGCGAAAGTTTTTAAAAACATCAAGTGAATGAGATTTTTCTTTAATTAAATAAATATAGCAATAGCGGGAATAATCATCAATAAAGGTGAAGAAGTACTTGCTGCCGCATAAAGTGGTAGAATATGTTCACTTATATCGGTACGAATAATTTCTAAGAGATCTTATTAAGACGTTCACTTATATCAGTACCAAAGGGTCAATTTATGAATTAAGACCTAATTAATATCTTATTAGCCATAAAAAGACTAATTTTAATTACCTCGATATGTGTGCGCAGTTCGGGCGTGAAACCGAAAAGCTTTTATGTGAAAATATGAGAAATAGTAATTTCTAGAGTTAAAATTTGGTTTTAATTGACTTTGGTCAACATTTTTAGTAAATGGACCCAGATCTGTGTTTCGACAATCCCGGAAGGTTCGCAGTAAAATATGGGACTAGGGGGTATGCCCGGAATTGAATTCCGAGGTCCCTAGCCTTAGAAAACAATTTTTGAAGAAAACTTTTCTACTGGTTATTACAAGAAATAAAGAAATGAAATAATATGGGAAATTAATGATACCGGGCCAGTAATTTGGTTCCGAATCTTGGAATAAGTATTTTATGATATTTAAATCCTATCTGTGAAATTTGATGAGAATCATAGTTGATTTGACGTAATTCAGGCATCCGGTTGAAAAGTTAGAAATTTGAGTGTTCTTGAGAAAATCTTGAGTTTTGAGGTTAAATCTTTAGATTTTGATGTTATTTTGATGATTTGATCGCACGATCAAGTCCGTATGATATTTTTAGACTTGCGTGCATGTTTGGTTTGGAGCCCCCATGGCTCGGGTGAGTTTTGGGTAGGCTACGGAGTGTCTAGACATAAAAAATTTCATAACTGTTGAAGATGTGGTGTTGCAGGCCTCTGGTCTCGCATTTGCGAGATCAGGCTTCGCATTTGCGAAGTCCTGGGCCAGCTCCATATCTCGCAAATGCGAGATTCTTGGTCGCAAATGCGAGGTCGCCATATGTCGCAAATGTGACATTTTTAGCGCATTTGCGATGAACGCCGAAAATCAAAGGGTTCGCAAATGCGAACCCCATTTCGCAAATGCGAGACCGCATCCAGTTAAATCAGACGGGGTTTTCACTTCTGTTTCAATTCTTTCAAACCCTAAACCTCCATAGGAGATTTTTTGAAGGCCCAAACTTCTCCAATCCATTGGTAAGTGATATCCAACTAATTCTTTTCAATCTTGAACAAGTTTTAACAAGATTTCAACCAAAAATCTAGAGTTTTTATGGTAAAAATTGGGTTTTTGGGTAGAACTTAGAAATTTCAAAATTTAGACCTCGAATTGAGGTCGGATTCCAAAACCAATTGCATATCCGAGCTCGGAGGAGATTGGGTAAACGGGTTTTGGTCCGAACCTCGAGTTTAGAACAAGCGGGTCCAGGGTCGATTTTGTTGTATTTTGATAAGAACACATAGGAAATCCATAGTTTTTCAATAAAGTTGATTCCTTTAGGCGATAATTCATGTCATTGAACCAATTGTGATTAGATTTGAGCGGATTAAAAGCAAATTCTAAAGGAAATGCCGTGCTAGAGCAGTGATAACTTGTGAGATCGAGGTAAGTGTTTGGTTCAACCTTGACTTGAGGGAATAAGAATACCCCACTTGATTGTTATGTGAAATTGTATGTGTGTGGTGTATAGGTGGGGTGACGAGTATCTATGCACCATTAAATTGTCTGTTTAACATGATCCCTTTCCCGTTTCTAATTTGTTTGCTTCCTGGCTTAATTGTTTATTTTCATTGAGGCTTGCATGTCTATCTGTTTTCATTAATTTATTGTCAAGTATTGCTTCAAGTATATTAGAAGTGTTGGTTGTTCCATTGGTTTTGTTGTAACACACACACACACACACACACACACACACACACACACACACACACACACACACACATATATATATATATATATATATATATATACACACCGGTTGGTTTTATTGTGAAATAATAATTCAGGAAGTTCATGAGTTGTACAACTTTATGTTTACAATTGTTGAGACAAAAATCTTGTGAAAGGCTTTGACCTGAATTGTGAATATTTTCATAAATAAAAATGATATGATATGTTTGGTGGGAGCGGGTTGCACGCCGCAACAAAAAGTGACAAGGGTGGACAGGTGGGATCGGGTTGCACGCCGCAAAAAGTTTAATAAGGGTGATATATATAGGGAGGAGAAATAAGGGTGGATAGGTGGGAGCGGGTTGCAAGCCCCAACAAGGAGCAATAAGGGAGGACACTTATGTTTTACTGATTTTCCAAAAATAAAAACTTGCAAAATTACTGTTTTACTCCGCTATTTTTTGTATTTTACACTTCTATTTTAAAGCAAATTTTGGAAATTTGGAAACGTATGTGAGAATTTGGTTATAGCCGAGGCATGGAAAAGGCAACTGAGTTATTGTTTTTTGTTATTACAGTTTATTGTTCTTGTTTTGTTTAGTATTTATTTCTTGCTTTATTATATATATATATATATATTGTTATAGGTTATGTTATAATTGCCTCGACTTAGACTCGTGACTACTTCGTCGAGGTTAGGCTCGACACTCACTCAGTACATGGGGTCGGTTGTACTAATACTACACTCTGCACCCTTTTGTGCAGATCCAGGTACCGGCTAACATTAGGAGACTTTAGTAGCCGACATCATCATTAAGAGACACGAGGTAGATCTGCTGGCGTCCGCAGATTCCTGGAGTCTTCTCTTAAATTTAAAGACACTATTTTTATTACATTCAAAAATAGATACAAAATTATTTTAGCCCATTATTTGTAGTATTCTTTAATTTTCCTGTATTGTGACACCGGACCCGGGGGTAGTCTTATGTATATATTTAGTCGTGTCTCGGCTTATTAATTCGTTTATTATTTTATTCATGAATTTATGCATTGGAATTAATACATTTAGTTTATTTTTGAATTATTCTGTTATAATTAGATCGACTTTAATAGAAATTAATTAAATAAGTTCTACAATTGGCGTGCCTAGCAAGTGTGGTGTTAGGCGCCATCACGATCCCTAAGGTTGGGAATTTGGGTCGTGACAAAGTTGGTATCAGAGCACTAGGCTGCCTAGGTCTCATAATTCACGAACAAGCTTAATAGAGTCTGAAGGATCGGCACAGAGACGTCTGTACTTATCTCTCAGAGGCTATCAAGTTAGGAAACAACTCTATTTTATTTCTATTCCATCGTGCGATTCTTGTGATCTCTAATATTGATTGAAATCTTCTACACTCTCGCAGATGGAGAGAACACGTGCTTCCTCCTCCGCTGACCAATAATCTGGTCTTCCAGCAGTATCAACAACTCCTGCTAGGGGTAGAGGCCGAGGCCATGTCAGAGGCCGAGGAAGGGGCAGGACATAGCCCATTGCTAAGACAGAAACCCCAGATGCGGAGCCCCAGATTGAGATTAATGAGGGGGTTCCAACTCAGACCGTTCCAGCAGGACCAACTCAGGTCCCAGAGGGGTTTATTGCCACCCCAGTGCTTCAGAACGCTTTGGTCTTGTTTGTGGGCATCATGGAGAGTGTAGCCTAGACTGGCACATTCCCCGTGGCAGCGGCCGCATCTAAGGATGGAGGAGGGATTCAGACTCCTGTTACTCACACTCCTCAGGTTCAGACCCCAGTGACTAATTCAGTTGGGGTAATTCAGCCAGTATCTGCAGTGCCACCTGTTGGAGGGGTAGCTATGTCCACTGATGCTTTATGGAGGTTGGAGAGGTATAAAGTTATTTCCTGTTCATTTCAGTGGAGAGACTTTAGAGGATCCTCAAGAATATCTGGATAGTTGTCATGAGGTTCTACGTAATATGGGTATTTTGGAGACCAACATGGTCGATTTTGCTGCTTTTCAGATGACTGGTTCTGCCAAGCAATGGTGGAGGGAATACTTGTTGACTAGACCAGTTGGGTCACCTGCTTTGACTTGTGATTAGTTTTCGCATATCTTTTTGGAGAAGTTCTTGCCTGTTACTACTCGAGAGGAGAAGCATCGTCAGTTAGAGCGACTTCAGCAGGGCAGCATGACTATCACCTGGTATCAGAATCGTTTTGTTGATTTGGTTAGGCATGTAAATCTTTTGTTGACCATAGAGATAGAGAGAGAGAGAGAGAGAGAGAGAGAGGGTTAGACGGTTCATTGAGAGCCTTGCTCAGCCCGTCAGGTTGCAAATGGCTAAGGAGACAGGGACCGATATTTCTTTTCAGGATGCGGCTAATGTGTCCAGGAGGTTTGAGTCGATTCTTGGGATGGGAGGTCAGGGGTCAGACAAGAGACCTCGCCATTTCGGTGGATTCAGTGGTGCCTCATCTGGAGGCAGGATTTCATTTAGCAGAGGCCAGTCTTCCAGGACATTTCACTAAGCACTTCAGGTTTCACATGGTACTTTAGACGGTCGTGGTTCTTATATGCCTCCTTCTGCTCAGCCAGTCTATAATTCTCCTTGAGCTCCTATTAGAGAACCTCCTCTACAGAGTTATTATCAAGGTTAGGTGGTTCGTTAGGGTCAGTCCTCATATCAGGAGGGATGTTTTAAGTGGTGAATATGGGCATGTTCGGAGAACTTGTCCGAAATATGCAGGTAATCAACTTCAGTATCAGGGTTCTCGTACTATAGTTCCGGGTCCAACTCCAGAACCGCCTGCCCAGCCAGCCAGGGGTAGGGGACATGTATCTAGAGGTAGAGGTCAAGTTGTTAGAGGTGGAGGTCAGGCTGCGAGAGGGGGAGGCTAGCCCGCTAGAAGTGGAGGTCCAACTATCAGAGGTCCTCTTGGAGACGTAGTTTAGGGTGGCGGGGCCCAACCCAACCCCGATTATATGCATTTCCAGCCAGGCCTGAGGTGGAGTCCTCTGATGCTATTATCACAGGTATAATTTCAGTTTGCAATAGAACCGCTTCCATTTTGTTTGATCCGGGTTCTACTTATTCTTATGTTTAATCCTATTTTTCCTCGTATTTGGTTGTGCCTTAGGATTCCTTGAGTGTTCCTGTTTATGTGTCTACACCGGTGGGGGATGCTATTGTGGTAGATCGTGTGTATAGTCATTGAGGGTCTTGAAACTAGTGTAGACCTTTTGCTTCTCGACATGGTCTATTTTGTTGTTATATTGGGCATGGATTAGTTGTCACCTTATTATGCCATTCTGGACTGTCACGCCAAGAATGTTACTTTAGCCTTGCCAGGATTTCCTCGATTAGAGTGGAAAGGGACTCTTAGTTATTCTCCCAGCAAAGTGATTTCTATGACAAGGCTCGTCACATTAATGATAAGGGGTGTTTGGCTTATTTAGCTCATATTCATGACTCTGAGGCTGAGGTTCCTTCTATAGATTCGGTTCCTATTGTTCGTGAGTTTCCCTAGGTGTTTCCTGCAGACCTGACAGGGATGCCACCCGACAGGGATATTGATTTTTGTATTGATGTGGATCCGGGCACTCAGCCCCTTTCCATTCCTCTATATCGGATGGCCCCACTAGAATTGAAAGAACTGAAAGATCAGTTGCAAGACTTGTTGGATAAGGTTTTTATTAGACAAGTGTCTCGCCTTGGGGTGCGCCAGTTTTCTTTGTGAAAAAGAAGGATGGGTCGATGAGGATGTGTATAGACTACCGACAATTGAATAAAGTTACTGTCAAGAATAAATATCCATTGCCTAGAATTGATGATTTATTTGATCAGCTTCAGGGTGCCAGTGTGGTTTTGAAAATTGATCTGAGATCTGGTTACCATCAGTTGAAGATTAAGGTGTTCGATGTTCCTAAGACAGCCTTTCGAACGAGGTATGGGCACTGTGAAATTTTGGTGATGTCCTTTGGTTTGACTAATGCTCCAGCAGCCTTTATAGACTTGATGAATCGGGTTTTCAAGCCTTATCTGTATTCTTTCCTAATTGTATTCATTGATGATCATATGATATACTCCCGCAACCAAGAGGAGCATGAACAACACCTCCGTATAGCACTCCAGACATTGAGGGATAATCAGTTGTACGCAAAGTTTTCAAAATGTGAGTTCTAGTTTGATTCGTAGGTCATATCGTATCAGCAGAGGGCATCCAAGTAGATCCTAAGATTATAGAGGCAGTCAAGAACTGGCCTAGACCCACTACAGCCACATAAATCAGAAGCTTCTTGGGTTTGGCAGGCTATTACCGTTGTTTTGTGGAGGGGTTCTCAACTATAGCAGCCCCAATGACCAAATTGACTCATAAAGGTGCTCCATTTAAATGGTCGAACGAGTGTGAGGCGGGCTTTCACAAGCTCAAGACAACCTTGACTTCAACACCGGTGTTGGTGTTACCATTAGATTCGGGTTCCTTCATGGTTTATTGTGATGCTTTACGAGTTGGACTTGGAGCAGTATTGATGCAGGATGGCAGGGTGATTGCATATTCATCTCGACAGTTGAAATTCCACGAGAAGAATTATCCTGTTCATGACTTAGAATTGGCATCCATTGTTCATGCATTAAAGATTTGGAGGCACTATCTCTATGGTGTGCCGTGTGAGATTTTCACAGACCATCGCAATCTTCAGTACTTGTTCAAGCAAAAATATCTTAATTTGAGACAGAGGAGATGGTTAGAATTATTGAAGGACTATGATGTCACAATATTATATCATCCCGGGAAGGCCAATGTGGTGGCCGATGCATTGAGTAGGAAGTCGGTGAGTATGGAGCCTTGCATTTATTCTAGTCGGTGAGAGGCCGTTGGCTTCAAATATTCAGACTTTGGCTAATTAGTTCGTGAGGTTGGATATTTTTCCTAGCGGTGTTCTAGCTTGTACAGTCGCTTGGTATTATTTAATTGAGCGTATCAGAGAGCGGCAGGATGATGACCCACATTTGATGGTCCTTAGGACACAGTTTGGCACGGTGGTGCCAAGAAGGTTATAGTTGGAGATGACGGTGTCTTGAGGATGCAGGGCCGTATATGTGTGCCTAATGTTGATGGCCTTCGTGAGTTGATTCTCGAAGAGGGTCATAGTTCTAAGTATTCTATTCACCCAGGTGCAACCAAAATGTACTAGGACTTGAGGCAGCATTATTGGTGGAGAAGGATGAAAAAGTATATTGTTACTTATGTGTCTCGTTGTTTGAATAGCCAGCAAGAAAAATGAGCATAAGAGACCCGGTGGGTTACTTCAGCAAATAGAGATTCCTGAGTGGAAGTGGGAGCGCATCACTATGGACTTCGTTGTTGGACTCCCACAGACTCAGAGGAAATTCGACACAGTTTGGGTTATGGTGGATATGCTGACTAAATCAACACATTTCATTCCATTGGAAAGTACTTATACTTCAGAGCGATTGGTTGAGATATATATTCGGGAGATTGTTCGCCTTCACGGCGTGCCCGTGTCTATCATTTCTGATCAGGGTACACAGTTTACCTCACTTTTTTGGAGGGCAGTTCAGCGTGAGTTGGGTACCCGAGTTGAGTTAAGCACAACATTTCATCCTCAGATGGACAGGCAGTCCGAACGTACTATTAAGATCTTAGAGGATATGCTCCGCGCTTGTGTTATTGACTTTGGAGGTTCTTGGGATCAATTCTTGCCGTTAGCAGAGTTTGCCTATAATTATAGTTACTAGTCGAGAATTCAGATGGCTCCCTATGAGGTATTATATGGTAGACGGTGTGGATCGCTAGTTGGATGGTTTGAGCCTGGAGAAGCTCGGTTATTGGGCACAGACTTAGTTCAATAGGCCTTAGATAAGGTCAAGATTATTCAGGAGAGACTTCGTGCAGCTCAATCTAGGCAAAAGAGTTATGCCCATCATAAGGTTCGACATGTGTCATTCATGGTGGGAGAGAGAGTATTGCTGCGGATAACAGCCATGAAAGGTGTTATCAGATTTGGAAAGAAGGGTAAGTTGAGCCCTAGGTACATTGGGCCATTTGAGATTCTTGATAGAGTGGGGGAGGTAGCTTATAGACTTGCGTTGCCTCTAGGGTTATCCTCAATTCATCTGATATTCCATGTGTCTATGCTCCGGAAATATCATGGAGAACCGTCCCATGTGTTAGATTTCAGTTCTGTCCAATCGGACAAGAATTTGACTTATGAGGAGGAGCTGGTGGCCATTTTAGACCGGCAAGTTCGTCAATTAAGGTCAAAGAGTTATCCTTCAGTTCGAGTGCAGTGGAAAGGTTAGCCCGTTCAGGCATCTATTTGGGAGTGTGAGTGGGAGATGAAAAGTAGATATCCACACTTGTTTGCCAATTCAGGTAATTTTGTATGTCCGTTCGAGGACGAACATTTGTTTTAAAGGTGGAGATTGTGATGGCCCAAAGGGTCATTTTATGAATTAAGACCTAATTCTAGTCTTATTAGCCATAAAAAGACTAATTTTAATTACCTCGATTTGGGTGCGCAGTTGGGGCGTGAAACCGGAAAGCTTTTATGTGAAAAAATGAGAAATAGTAATTTCTAGAGTTAAACATTTGGTATTAGTTGAATTTGGTCAAAATGTTTAGTAAACGGACCTGGATCTGTGTTCCGACGATCCCGGAAGGTCCGCAGTAAAATATGGGACTTGGGCGTATGCCCGGAATTAAATTCCGAGGTCCCTAGCTTTAGAAAATAATTTTTGAAGAAAATAGTTCTGCCGGTTATTTCAAGAAAAGAAGAAATGAAATATACGGGAAATTGATTATATCGGGCCTATAATTTGGTTCTGGAGCCTGGAACAAGTTTGTTATGATATTTAAGTCCTATTTGTGAAATTTGATGAGAATCAGAGTTGATTTGACGTTATTCGGACATCCGGTTGAAAAGTTAGAAATTTGAGTGTTCTCGAGAAAATCTTGAGTTTTGAGGTTAAATCTGTATATTTTGATGTTATTTTGGTGATTTGATCGCACGACCAAGTCCGTATGATGTTTTTAGACTTGCGTGCATGTTTGATTTGACTTGGAAAATTTCATAACAGCTGAAGATCTGGTCTTGCAGGACTTTGATCTCGCATTTTTGATGTCTTGGGTGTTGAATCAAGTCACTGCATGGTTTTGAAGATTGAAAAATGTCAACATAGTTGAACCAGGTCCATCAGGGCAAATACAGATAAGCAGACTAGATGGCACGAGAAGAGTCCATGCGCAGGAGATAAACATCATCTCTGAAGATAATGGGTTATCTCCTAAGCGAAAAGGTTGCAAACTGATAAGGAGATGGACTTCGTATTCAAGTAGGACATAATCAAGATAAAGGAAGATCAAGGAAGTTGAGATAGACTCAAACTCTTCCACCAAGGAAGAGTTGCATCAAAATTGTACTTCAAGTTCTCAACTACTAATTCTATAAATTGTCGAAGTATTCTTGCTGAAGAGTTGCGCACATACACAGAAGTGAAACAAGAATTGAAAGAAAAATTACCAAAGCCATTTTTCAAGCAGTTCATGTGAAGAATCCTTGTGCGACTCAAAAGCTACTTGAACCAGCTCGAAGAACCATCTCCATCTGTTGTCTTTTGAGTCTAGTTGTTTGTAGTAGGTGATTACAAATTGTAGCTTTCAGCTTTATCAAGAAGCAATTGTAATAGGTACACAATAATCAAGTTAGAGTTAACTTGTAGTTTGTCGCAATTATCTAGAGGCTAGTTTGCCACAAAGGGATTAGAGTTAGTCCTTAGGTTTACAAAAGAGTTTATTTTGTAAATGCTGTTTGGCTCATTGTCATAGTGAAGAGTTTGGGGAAATCCTACTGGGAATTAGGTCATGGTTTTTTCACCTTTTGAGCCAGGTGTTTTCCACGTAAAATTGATGTGTTCTTTTATTTCTGCAACTACTTTTCTGCAAACTGTAGAAGTTGGAACACATAGACTGGTTCTTCTATTGAGACTGCACTCAAAAATTGGACACCACACAAATCATCCCCCCTCATGTGTGGTATTGACGTATAAAACATCAATTGGTATCAGAGTAGGTTATCCTTGAAGAGGATAACACCTTGGGAAAAGATCAAAATGAGTGCACCACCTGGAAATTGGGAAGGAGAATCGACTGCAAGGCCACCACTCTTCAATGGCCAGTATTACTCCTGGTGGAAGAACGAGATGAAGGATCACTTGATTCGAGAAGACTATGAACTCTGGGGCATAGTCACTGATGGTCCTTTAGCCACCATGAAGAAGACAGCTGAAGGAGTAGATGTGCCAAAGACTATAGCTGACTACACTGTTGAGGATTTGAAGAAGTGGGAGAAAAATGCTAAAGCCAAAAAGTGGCTAGTTTGTGGACTTGGTCCAGACGAGTATAGTAGGATTCAAAGCTGCACCACTGCCAAAGAAATTTGGGATACCATGTAAGTAGCCCACGAAGGAACACCTCAAGTGAAAAGATCAAGAGGTACTCTACTATACACCCAGTATGAAAACTTTACTATGAAAGAAGGAGAGACAATCCAAGAGATGTACACGAGGTTCACAACACTGACAAATGAACTCAAGTCTCTTGGAAGAATCATTCTTGAAGAGGACAGGGTGGAGAAGATCCTGACAAGGATCTTACCAATTTCCTGGGAAAGCAAAGTCACTGCTATTCAGGAATTCAAAAACATGGCAACCCTCAGGTTGGACGAGCTAATTGGAAACCTCACTGCCTACGAACTTAGAAGGCAGACAATGGAAATGGATGCTCCTAAGAAAGAAAGAAGTATAACATTGAGAATCACTGAAGGAGCAGATCTGGAGGAAGATGAGATGGCCATGATCACTAAGGAATTCAGAAACTTCCTCATAAGGAAAAAAGGCATCTCAAGAGGTGGAAACTACAACAAAGCAAAAGCTCCAGAAAGGCCAACCAACGAGGGATGCTACAAATGTGGAAAAACTGACCACCACATCAAGAACCGTCCTCAGTGGGAAGTAGAATGGAAAAAGGAGAGATCCGAACGAAGGAACAGGAAGAAAGAACTGGTCCAATTCAAGAAAGCCACAATAAAAGCTATGGTTGTTGCTTGGGGGGAAAGCTCAGATGAAGAATTAGAAGATGGTGAGAATGAAGAACAGGCACTCATGGCAATTGGTGAATCAGATGAGGAATCATATGAAGAACTAGAGGTAAGTATATCCCATCTCAAAAAACAAGATAAAATTCTTATCTAAAGAAAAACTCTTTGAGTTGCTACTTGATTTCATGGATGATTCCGAAGAAACAAACAAAGAGAAAGAACAATTGTCTAAAGAGTGTGTAATGTTAAAAGCAAAATGCAAGAACCTAGAAGTCAGAGTAAGTGAATCTGAAAAGGAAAACACTGCCTTGAAGAACCAGGTTCATCCACTTGAAACTAATATCCTAGAACTAAAATCTGAAAATTTAAAACTAAAACTAGGAACTAGAAAAACGATTGTTGATCATTCTCAAATCATGTTAGAAGAAAATGTGGGAAAACTAAAGGATAAGATGTACACTAAGGATGAACAGATAAGGGTATTAAAAGAAGAACTTGGAAAAGTCAAACATGAATACTTGCAAATGGAATAAATCCTCTGATGCCTTGACATGGCTTCAAGAAAATCATAGTAGCAACAGAAGAGGACTTGGCGTTGGAGTCAAATGCCCAAATGGGATCCCAAAAGCAAGTATCTCATTCTTTAGGAGAATAAAATCTTCACCCACTATGGTAAGATTGGCCACTACAAAATTGAATGTACTGCAAAAGAGCAGGACAGTCAAAGAAATGAAAGTTTTGTACGAAAGAAAAACTAGTTACCAAATTGGGCTAGAAAAAACTTGATTCATCCTTTATCTCATAGAAAAGGACCAAAACTAGTTTGGATACCTAAGACTAACCCTTGATTTCTTGTTGTAGGTTCAAGTGAGAGGAAGCAGCCAAATTTGGTACTTAGACAACGGCTTCTCAAAACGGATGACAGGGAACAAGGAATAGTTCCTTTCACTTGAAAACCTCAAAGGAGGAAATGCCTCCTTTGGAAGAAAGGTGAAATTATTGGGGTTGGTAAGGTAGGTAAGGATGACACACGTTCCATTGAGAAAGTGTACTTGATATATGGCTTGAAATATACGTGATCAGTGTGTCACAATTGTGTGACAGAGGTAACTTGGCTACATTCACTTCCACAAAATATTTTGTGATTAACTTGCTTACTGACAAGATTGTTTTGCAGGGAAAAATAGTGAATAACATCTATGTCATAGACCTGTCCACACTACCAGAAAATGAAATCACTTGCTTAAGTGTGCTGGACAGTGATCCCCTCCTTTGGCACAAAAGACTTGGTCATGCTAGTCTAAATCGGCTTAACAAATTAGTCTCCAAGGACTTAGTGTTAGGGCTTCCTAACATTAAGTTCAAGGAAGACAAAGTTTGTGAGGCATGTGCAAGGGGGAAGCATGTAAGATCCTCATTCAAAAGAAAGAAAATGGTCAGTACCACCAGGACGTTGGAACTGGTTCATATAGATCTATGTGGTCCTATGAGAACTCTGAGCAGAGGTGGTAAGAAATATGTAATGGTGCTAGTTGATGACTACTCAAGGTTCACTTGGACCTTGTTTCTGACATCTAAAGATGAATCATTTGATATGTTTACTTCATTTGTTAGAAAAACTCAAAAACAGTTAGGAAATCAACTAACATCAATAAGATCGGATCATGGTACTAAATTTGAAAATGCAAAGTTTGTTAAATTCTGTGATGAACATGGCATAAATCACAACTTCTCTGCCCCTAGAACCCCAAAGCAAAATGGGGTTGTTGAAAGAAAGAAAAAAACTCTTGAAGATATGGCTAGAACCATGCTTCTTTCTAGCAAACTACCCCATAGCTTCTGGGCAGAAGCAATAAACATTGCATGCTACATAATAAATAGATGCATGACCAGACCATTGGTAGAGAAAAATCCTTATGAATTACTTAAAGGGAGAAAGCCTAACATATCCCAGCTTAGGGCTTTTGGATGCAAGTTCTTTGTGCACAACAATGACGAAGACTCCCTAGGTAAATTTGATCCCAGAAGTGATGAGGGAGTATTCTTGGGATATTCATCACATAGAAAAGCTTATAGAGTATATAATAAAAGAACTATGTGTGTAGAAAAAAGTGTGCATATGGTTTTTGATGAAACTAACACTCTCTTTGAGAGACAGGAACCAGAAGATGAGGAGCTTGGACTGGTCAGAAGCAGTGAATAAACTGGATCAAATATGGAAGATGGAACAGGTGATGGACCAGGTCCAACTAACCCAAGCAACATGACAGGGGGAACTCAACAACAAACTACACTAGAACTTGGCCCTGATCCTGTTCCGCAACAACAAGACACCATGTGATCATCAAGTCGTGAACAATTGGTTCTCAAACCACACATATATAAAAGTTCTCACCTCCTTGAGAACATCATAACAGATTTGACATCTGGAACATCCTCCTTGAAAATTTGTGTGCATTTGATGCCTTTCTATCTTTGATCGAACCAAAGAACATTGCTGAAGCCTTACAGGAAGTTGACTGGGTAAATGCCATGCAAGAACAACTAATTCAATTTGAAAGAAGTCAAGTTTAGCACTTGGTACCCAGACCGCTAGATAGATCAGTGATTGGCACAAAGTGGGTCTTCATTAACAAACTCGATGAAGATGGAACGGTTACAAGAAACAAGGCTAGAATGGTTGTCCAAGGATATAGTCAAGAAGAGGGAATTGACTATGATGAGACCTTTGCTTCTGTGG
>MDKH01148402.1:0-13991 GCA_005239495.1 Nicotiana undulata | reverse complement strand
CGAGTCCTCTTTGAGGTCGGGTATGATATGATGATGATGATGCCCATAGAGGCGAATGTTCTAGCTACGATGATGATGATGCCCACAGAGGCGGAAGTTTTAAAAGATTATCTATATATATGTATCATGCATTTCATGTTACTGTCTCTTAGAAGCACTCATATGCTACATGTTGTATCTCCTACATCTCTCTTTACATTAATGTTCTTAGTTATGCTTTTATGCCTTACATACTCGGTACTTTATTCGTACTGACGTTCCTTTTTCCTGGGGACACTGCGTTTCATGCCCGCAGGTTCCGATAGACAGGTTGACAGTCCTCCTAGTAGGCTATCATCTCAGCGGAAGGTGTTGCTGCACTCCACTTGTTCTGGAGTTGCCTATTTGGTCAATATAATTGGGACATGCATTGACTGGTATGGCGGGACCCTATCCCGACCATTTTGATGTTTATGTATTCTTAGAGGCTTTGTAGACAGAGGTTCAGTTTGGGCTTTATGTCAGAGGCCTTAACGACCCATATGTATTCATGTTTTAAAAAAAATAGTTTAGTGATACAGTTTTTTTCCACTTACAAATTTACATTACGAGTTGTGGCCATGTTGGACCATGATAGTTAATAATGCAATGAACGAGTTACACAGTGGTTCGCTCGGGCCAGTTTGGCACCGGGTGCCAGTCACGCCTCCCAAGGTTTGGGGCGTGACAGTATATGTGAATTGATTGTCCGGCTATGTTGAGGTGTAAGATTTCATTTTCTGATTTTCTTAGTCGATTACCATGTTAAGTGAAATTGTGAAAGGTGATTTCTTTGTGATTGCTCTATCATGTGCAAGGTTCGTTAAATGCTTGAACAAGTTGGTATGAAAGAATGGTAACGAACCCAAATGTGTGAATGTATCTAAGTGCTAAGGGTTGTGTACCAAGTGATGAAAAAGAGTTATGAATTGATTTAATTGAACTAAATGACCATGGCAATATCGTATATGACTCATTGTTTGGCAAGGTTTATTGTGGCTTGATTTCATACGGATTGTTGGATGTAATAAATTTATATTCTTGTTGATGAAAATCTTTATGATTTAATTAATGGTTGATAAAGACTATTGTGAACACATGATTGTTTGGTTGTTATGAAATTGTACTCTTGATGATATGAATTCTTGTGATTGAATTGTGGGTTGTTCTTGTAGCTATGAAATGTGATTGTAAGGTGGGACCGGGTTGCGCGCCGCAACAGAAGAAATAAGGTTGATGTGAGAAGAAATAAGGGTGGAATGTGAATTGTACGGTGGGATCGGGTTGCACGTCGCAACAGAATGTAATAAGGCAAAAGTGTGATTGTCCAGTGGGATCGGGTTGCGCGCCACAACAGGAAGTAATAAGAATGGATTGCTGAGAAGGAATAAGGGAGGAATATGATTGTGTCGAAATAAGAATTTGTGGAACTCTCAATTGTGTTGTTTATGTATCTTTGTGCACTATTTGTTGGTTTCTTTAACTGCCTCCTATCTGTGTATTGGTTGGTTTTACTTAGAGTAAAGTTTGTTCATACATACTAGTACTATTCAACGGTACTAATGTCCCTTTTGCCGGGGGCGCTACAACTTTTATATGGATGTAGGTGGTTCCATAGCAGGTAGCTCAGCCCGTCGTTAGTGGTGCCTCCTCTTCATCTCTTGAGCGGTTCTGGTGAGCCCCATTTCCTCTCGGGGTCGTGTGTGGACTATATCATTCTCTTTTGCTTATGTTGTAAAAGGTATACACGGGGCCTTGTTACCGGCAATTCTATGTAAACTCCTAATACTCTTAGAGGCTCCGTAGACACTATGTGGGTTGTATATATGTATATTTTGGGCGGTAGTTGTACTCACTCGTAATTGTGGATCACATCAGAAATGTTGTATGTAACTTGTATGTTTTGGATTATCAATTATTGAAAGTTAAAAGAGGAAAATGAACTTATGTTGTAAATAGTACTTTGTATCTAAATTGGCTAATTCATATGGAACAACGTATATTATGAACGCGGGGTAATATGTTGGGTAGGAAAGGCAATCCAGGTCCGCTTGACTGGGTTCATCAGGTTATGCGCCGGTCTCGTCCCTCGATTTTGGGGCTTGACAAACTTGGTATCAGAGTCGAAGGTTTTAAAAGTGTCCTAGGATGTCTCGGAGCCGTGTCTAGTAGATCCCTTTTAATCGGTGTGTTGTCGACCACATCTATAAATTAGGGGGTTGCATGGACATTTAGGAAAATACCCTTTCATTGTTACTCTGTATCGTACGCTGAAGTGGAAGGTGAGAATATCCTCGTGCATCGTCTTAATTTTGCAGTAAATGGCACTCAAGAAGAGAGCTCGACTCAGCCTAGAGGCCAATGCCACCCCAAGTGTGGCCATAAATTCCTTATCTGACTGTGCGGGTGAAAATGATTCCCCGACCATGAATCTGCCTGACCCTTCCATTCCAGGCCAAACTATTCCAATTCCTGCTCCAGCAGAGGGTGCCACAGTCCCTCCCGCTAATGTTCCTGATCCTTCCTTAGTCCCAGCTTCAGTTCTCCGTATTTCTGATGGGGACCTCAGGGGAGCCATTCAGATGTTGACTCAGCTAGTGGCCTCTCAGGCCCAAAAATCACATGTTGACCCTACTTCCTCTAGCGAGCAAGGGGATTCTTCGGGTTCTAGAGTGAACCAGTTTCTGCGGTTAGCCCCTCCAGAGTTCACAAGCACCGACCCACAGGTCAATCCTTAGGATTTTATAGATGAAATGTACAAGACTCTCCAGGTTATGAAGGCTACATAGACAGAGGGGGTGGAGTTAGCTTCCTACCCTCCGGAGAGGTGGGTCGAGTTTGTAGATGTTTCATGGATCATTTCTTGCCTGCCGAGACTAGGGAAGCATGTGCTGCAGAGTTTAAGGTCCTTAAGCAGGGCAACATGAGTGTGTGGGAGTACCATATGGAATTTGTGCACTTGTCCAAGTATGCTATCCACATGATGCCGACTATGGAGGCCAGAGTTCGTCGGTTTGTTCAGGGCCTTGGTCCCTTGGTTATCAATGAGGCTGCTAAAACTGCTTTGCACTCAGAAATGAACTATGGGAATATTGTGGGATTTTCCCAGGCTACAGTGGCACGGAAATTAAATATAAGAATGGAGAGAGAGAGCAGTAGTAGGGCCCGATCAGCGGGCAACCCTGGGAGTTCGGTTGGAGGTGTGAGATCAACCCTTGGGAGAGGGTCATTAGGACCATCTCAGTCATATGCTCAGTCCTCAGCCAATGCACCACCATCAGGGCACAGCTATCAGCAAGGAGGTCGTTTTGGACCAAGTTCAGACAGCAGGAGGCTCCATCAGTCGGGTCGTTCAGGTGGGAGGTTCCAACAGCAGCGGAGGGCCCCATGCCCCAAGTGTGGGAGGTTCCATTTTGAGCCATGTTACCTGGATATCCCGTTATGCTATAGATGCAGAGTGAGGGTCCATGTTCAGTGAGATTGTCGTGCTCCCAGTTAGGGCACAGGTAGGGGTACTGCTCAGCCATCTAGTTCATTAGCCGCTACGTCTTCAGCACGCACTCCAGCACTAGCGGGCGCAGTGCAGCTAGGGGTAGAGCACGGGGTCAAGGGGGACCCAGTCGGGTCTATGCTTTGAGTGGTCGTCAGAGTGCTGAGGCTTCTCCAGATGTTGTCACAGGTATACTGATGATTCAAACACATGATGTTTATGCTCTTATTGATCCCGGATCTTCATTGTCATATGTTACTCTATTTATTGCTTCAAGTTTTGGGATAGAACCCGAACAACTTCATGAGTCGTTCTCAGTGTCGACTCCGGTTGGTGACACTATTACGGTCGCGCGAGTCTATAAGAATTGTGTTGTCACGATGTGTGGTCGAGATACCACGGTCGATCTTATTGAGTTAGAAATGGTATATTTTGATGTTATCATAGGGATGGGTTGGATCTACTCATGCTTTTCTAAACTCGACTGCCGAACCAGAATTATGAGGCTCTAGTTTCCTAATGAACCAGATATTGAATGGAAGAGGAATGATGTTGTGCCGAGGGGTAGGTTTATATCCTATCTTAAGGCCTCCAAGATGATCCGCAAGGGGTACATCTATCATTTGGTCCGGGTTGCGGACACCACTTCAGAAGTGCCTGCTCCCGAGTCCGTGCCGGTTGTGAATGAGTTTCTTGAGGTATTTTCGGATGAGCTTCCTGGGATTCCACCAAATAGAGAGATCAATTTTGGGATTGATGTATTTCCAGATACGTAGCCAATATCTATTTCACCTTACAGGATGGCGCCAACATAATTGAGAGAGTTAAAAGAACAATTGAAAGATCTATTAGAAAAGGGTTTCATTCGGCCAAGTGTGTCGCCTTGGGAAGCACCGGTTCCTTTTGTCAGAAAGAAGGATGGATCGCTTCGGATGTGTATTGATTATCGGCAGCTCAACAGGCTCACCATCAAAAACAAATATCCATTTCCTCGGATAGATGACTTGTTTGATCAATTGCAAGGTGCTAGGTTCTTCTCAAAGATTGATTTACGGTCCGGGTATCACCAGCTAAAGATCAGGGAGCAGGATATCCCTAAGACCGCCTTCAGGACTCGTTATGGGCATTTTGAATTTTTGGTAATGTTCTTTGGGCTAACCAACACCCTAGCAACTTTTATGGGTCTTATGAATCGGGTTTTCAAACTATTTCTTGACTCCTTTGTGATTGTCTTCATTGACGATATCCTTGTGTATTCGCAGAGTTGGGAAGATCATTCTAATCACCTCAGGACAGTTCTGCAGACTCTTCATCAGCACCAGTTGTATGCAAAGTTTTCAAATTTTGAGTTTTGGCCAAAATCAGTCACCTTTTTGGGCCATGTTGTTTCCAAGGAAGGGATTCAGGTTGATCCCCAAAAGATTGCAGCGGTGAAGCATTGGCGTACACCAATGACCCCGACAAAGATTCGCAGTTTTTTGGGTCTAGCTTGGTATTATCGGAGGTTCGTGGAGGGATTCTCTACTCTCGCCTCCCCATTGACTAAGCTGATGCAGAAATCAGTTAAGTTCTAGTGGTCCGATGCTTGTGAAAAGCGTTTTCAGGAATTGAAATCAAGATTGACTTCGGCACCGGTGTTGACCTTGCCAGAAGGTACAGAAGGATTCGTGGTTTATTGCGATGCTTCGAGGGTTGGTTTGGGGTGTGTGTTGATGCAATGTGGTAATGTTATAGTGTATGCTTCAAGGCAGCTTAAGAATCACGAGAAGAATTATCCGACGCATGATTTGGAGCTCGCGGAAGTTGTGTTTGCATTGAAAATCTGGCGACATTATCTTTATGGGGTCCATGTGGACGTGTTCACAAACCACAAGAGTCTTCAGTATTTTTTCAAGCAGAAGGAGTTGAACTTAAGGCAGCGGAGGTGGTTAGAATTGCTCAAAGATTATGATATGAATATTTTGTACCATCCAGGGAAGGCGAATGTGGTAGCCGACGCTCTTAGTCGAAAATCCATGGGTAGCTTGGCATATTTGGAGGCCGGCCAAAGGCCTTTGGCTCGGGAGGTATATCAGTTAGCCAGTCTTGGGGTCTGTCTTTCGGCCTCAGATGAGGGGAATGTCGTGGTACGTAACAGAGCAGAATATTCACTTGTACCGGAAGTCAAGGAAAAACAATTCAGAGATCCAGCATTGGTACAGTTGAGAGAGACAATTTTGAATCACAAGACTTCAGCATTTTCACTCGGCAATGATGACGGTGTCTTGCGGTGTCAAGGGAGATTATGTGTCCCAGATATGGATGATCTCTGGGAGAGGGTAATGGCAGAGGCTCATAATTCCAGGTATTCTGTTCACCCAGGTTCTACGAAAATGTATCGCGATCTCAAGGAGATTTATTGGTGGAATGGTATGAAGAGAGGTGTGGCAGACTTTGTGGCTAGGTGTCTGAATTGTCAGCAAGTGAAGGTCGAGCATCAGAGGCCTGGTGGGTTGACGCAGCATATGGAAATACCGATGTGGAAATGGAAGTGATCAATATGGACTTTGTGGTAGGATTACCCCGCACTCAGCGCAAGTTCGACTCAATTTGGGTAATAGTGGATTGACTCACGAAGTCGGCGCATTTCTTGCCAGTCAAGTCCACCGATACTGCAAAATAGTACGCTCAGTTGTATATCAAAGAAATAGTTAGACTCCATGGCACTCCAGTTTCTATTATCTCGGATCGAGGAGCCCAGTTCACAACTAACTTTTGGAGGAAAGTTCAGCAAGGTTTGGGTACTCTAGTAAATCTCAGCACAACGTTCCACCCACAGACGGACGGTCAAGCGGAGCGGACTATTCAGACGCTTGAAGATATGTTGTGGGCTTGTGTTAAAGATTTAAAGGGTAGCTGGGATGATCACTTGCCGCTTATAGAGTTTTCCTACAATAACAATTTCCATGCTAGTATTCAAATGGACCCATTTGAGGTATTGTACGGTAGGAGGTGTAGGTCTCCAATCGGATGGTTCGAGGTTGGTGAGGCGGAAATAATAGGACCGGATCTTGTGCATCAAGTTATGGAAAAAGTTAGAGTCATTCAGGAAAGGATTAAAACTGCTCAGAGTCGTCAGAAATCCTATGCGGATGTTCGTCGTAGAGATTTGGACTTTCAAGTAGATGATTGGGTATTCTTGAAGATGTTTCCCATGAAGGGAGTGACGCGGTTTGGGAAGAAAGGGGAATTGAGCCCAAGGTATGTCGGGCCATATCGGATCGCTCAAAGGATTGGGAAAGTAGCGTATAGGCTGGAATTGCCCCCTGAAATGTCATTAGTGCATCGAGTGTTTCATGTGTCCATGCTAAAGAAGGTAATTGGAGATCCAACAGCCATCGTGCCAGTTGAGACCATTGAAATTAATGAAGAATTGTCATATGAAGAGGTTCCGGTTGCTATTCTTGGTAGGCAAGTCCGTAGATTGAGAAATAAAGAAATTGCTTCTGTTAAAGTGTTATGGAGAAGTCAACAAGTCGAGGAAGCCACACGGGAAGCGAAAAATGAAATGAAAGAAAAATATCCCCATTTGTTTGAAGAAGTCTAGTAGTGGTTGTGAGAACTGCCATCTCTAAGAAAATACACATCTGTGTTTAATTTTGTGCAAGAACACTTCACTCTCCTAATTTCCTTACTATTGTAACATCTCAACTTGTGCCATATTTGTGTATGTTGTGATTATTTGGGTAATGTGCAACTCCTTGGAGTAAGCTAAATTATGCGCAATTCATGTGATAGTTAAATGATATGCAAGTTGTGGTGTTAACTGAATTATGTATAACATGTTGAAGTAATTGAATTGTATACGATTTTGATGGGTTAACTGAATTATGTGCAAGTTGTTGGAGTAAATTAAAATGTGTGAAATTGGTTTACAATGTGTTTTGGGGGCTCTCTGACAGGTAGATAGGCCTAATTACAAAGGAAACTTCGGCAAATATTTCAGAAAAATATCGGAGTTAGTGAAAATTGGGGGTTAGCATATTGTGTTGTCCAAAATGATTCCCCCGATCCTCATTCGAAGATGAATGATTTTAAGTGGGGGAGGATGTAAAGTCCCGTAAAATTTTATGTCTAAAATAATGCTCGAATAGGTCCCCGTGTTGTTATAACTGTAGAAGTTTTTAAAAATGGACCCTTTGAGGACAGATATGCGGCCCAAGATGCGATCGCATAGTGGTCGCATACATGGACAATCTTCTGTCCAATTTGAGGACAGCTATGCGGCCCAAGATGCGATCGCATTTTGGAAATGCGGACCGCATAGCTGTCGCATCCTTGCATCTCCATTTTCTGCGGAGGAGGTTATGCGACGCACTATGCGATTGCATAACATGTATGCGGACCGCATAATGGTCGCATACCAGGGCCTTCTGGTTCCCATTTTGGTCCATTTGAGGGCCAGCAAGGCGCCAGGAATGCGGACCGTATAGCAGGAATGCGATCGCATTCCTGACCGCATTTCCTGCTTCGGGGCTTTTTAATTTCTAATTTTGCACCCGACCTCCAGTTTAATAAAACACCCCTCCCCCTTTTTTTAATTTGAACAAAAATAGAGATAAGTGAGAGTGGGTTCTAGAGAGAGAAGTCATCTTCTTCATCAAATTGGTCCATCATCTTTACTCAGGCCTGGAAGTTATCGAGTAATTGTCATCTTCTTCACTCTAAGAGGTAATTCCCCACCCATTTCCTCTTAATTCTCAAGTTTTAGCTAAAAAGGGGTAGTGCACATAAATTGATTCTTGAAGATAAATGTCGATACCTTGCATGCATGTGAGTTAAACTCCATAACCTAGTAAAGGGAAACAAGTTTGGGTAATTATTCACAAAAAGGGGGTTGGTAATCTAAGGGGTCACATAGCGTTCGATAAAATTCCTAAATGAGTTCGAGTTATGTTCATGGTTCCTAATTCTAAGTGAAATATGTCATGTTGTGGAATAGATTGACGGTGCTAGGCGGTCCAGTGATTTGTGATAAAAATAAAAGGGGATTCTGATTCGAGGTATGTATGGCTAACTTTAATCTTCGTAGAGTCACCTTGTTGGTGTCCGAGCATTCGGTATGAGTTTCTTGCTGAGTATATGTGAATTGATTGTCCGGCTATGTTGAGGTGTAAGGTTTCATTTTCTTATTTTTTAGTCGATTACCATGTTAAGTGAAATTGTGAAAGGTGATTTCTTTGTGATTACTCTATCATGTGCAAGGTTCGTTAAATGCTTGAACATGTTGGTATGAAAGAATGGTAACGAACCCAAATGTGTGAATGTATCTAAGTGCTAAGGGATGTGTATCAAGTGATGAAAATGAGTTATGAATTGATTTAATTGAACTAAATGACCATAGAAATATCGTATACGACTTATTATTTGACAAGGTTTATTGTAGCTTGATTTCATACGGATTGTTGGATGTAATAAATTTATATTCTTGTTGATGAAAATATTTGTGATTGAATTAATGGTTGATAAAGACTATTGTGAACATAATTGTTTGGTTGTTATGAAATTGTACTCTTGATGATATGAATCCTTGTGATTGAATTGTGGACTATTATTGTTGCTATGAAATGTGATTGTAAGGTGGGATCGGGTTGTGCGCCGCAATAGAAGAAATAAGGTTGATGTGAGAATAAATAAGGGTGTGATGACCCAAAGGGGTCATCTTATGTAAAGTTAATTATGACTGTGTTCTGAGGCCTGAAAGCCTCCATTAATCTCACCTCGATGTGCGTGAGCAGCACGGACGCGTACCCGGGAAGCCTTTATGTGAAAACTTGATAAAGAGTGAATTTATAAAAATTAATTGAATAAAGTTGACTTTGGTCAACATTTTCGGTAAACGGACCCGGACCAATAATCTGACGGTCCCGGAAGGTCCGTAGGAAAATATGGGACTTGGGCTTATGCCAGGAATCGAATTTCGAGGACCCAAGTCCGAGAAATGAATTTTTAAAGAAACTTATTTTATGAAAATATTAAAGGCTTATGAAAATGAACCTTGATGTGAAACCTGTGCTGCCGGGCCCGTATTATGATTTCGGAGCCCGGAACAAGTTCAATATGTGTTATTTAAGTTATCTGTGAAATTTGGTAAGAAACGGGCTTGATTTGATGGGTTGCAGATCAAAATGAAAAAATGGAGTTAATGAAGTTTTGAGGATTTTCATAGAATTTGAAATTTGGCTTGAAATGTGATTTTGTGTTCCCAAGGTCCGAATGAAATTATGAGACCAGGGATAGTTCCGTTATATCATTCATGACTTGTGTGCAAATTTTGAAATCATTCCGAGCAGTATAGATCGGTACGGTGCATTGAAGTAAATTCTAGAATTTCAAGTTCTTAAGTTTTGATTCAATTTTGTTTTGGGATTGCATTTTGAGTTTCGTTGTTGTTTTTCATGTTCCGAGAGTTCGAGTGAGTCCGTATCATGAATACAGACTTGCCTGTGCTGTTGGACGGGGTCCCGAGGGGCTCGGGTGAGTTTTGGACCCCCGGGAGCTAAGTTAGAAAAACCAGATATTTCTCCAATCTGGTTTCCTTCTCTGCGATCGCAGAAGGTGGGTTGCGATCGCGGAGAAGGATTTTGATGGGCTGTTGATTGTTCTCTGCGATCGCAGCTTCCCCTTTGGGATCGCAGAGGTCTGGGTTCCACACATTCGCGATCGCAGTCTTTTATCGCGATCGCATAGAGTTGCGTCTGGGTCGGGCGAGTTTGTTCTTCGCGATCGCAGGACCTCTACCGCGATCGCAGAGGTCTGGCCAGTTGGCCTTCGCGATAGAAGGACCTCTGCCGCGATAGCAAGGGTCTGGCCAGTTGGCCTTCGCGATCGCAGGGCCCTTGTCGGGTTCGCAGTTAAGGAATCCCTGGGCAGTTTTATAAAATACGGGACTTAGCATTTTTTCCTCCATTTTCATCTTCCTCTTCAAGTTTTTAGAGAGCTCTTCAAGGTACCTTCCACCACTGTTATTGAGGTAAGTAAATTCCAGAGTTTTACTAGTTTCAAACATAAATTCCTAGTTAAATTCACTATTAAATTATCTAAAATCATAGAATTAAATAGTAGTTTTAGGGTTCTTGAGGATTTTGTGATTTTTCCATTTTAGGCCATGAATTCAAGTAGAAATCACACCTTAGTGATCCTTAGGCTATGGGTGAGTGATTCCTTCGAGAATTTTTGGAATTTGATCATCAGGGACCGGGGTTGGAATTTGGGAAATTTTCAAGAATAGCGATTTTATTGAATAACTAGGATAACTTCCTGCTTTGTGCATGCATTGATATCATTGTATACCTTTTGGCTAGTTGCGAGTCCTCGGGTGTAGAGTTTGGAGTTTCGGGCGCAATTGTGGTCCGAGGGGTAGATTCGACACGAGGTGAGTCTCCTTTCTAACCTTGTAAAAGGGAATTGTCCCCATAGGTGATGTATATGCTATGTGTATATTGTTTGGGGGCTACGTACGCGCCAAGTGACGACAGTCCGTACGTAGCGGCTATTATTGTTACGTCCCGATAGTTAGGCCCACTCGTGCCTTGTATGCTTTCTCATAATGCCTTATATGCTTTCCTCGTAATGCCTGATATACTTTCCTTGTAATACTTTATATGATTTATTGTGACGCCATATGTGCTATGAGGTTATGTGTTGTATAGTGTTGTCACTCTGAGGCTTTATGAAAAGAAATTGAAATGAATATGGGATCGGGCCGTACGCCACGGCAGTGTTGAAAAGAAATTTGGGTCGTACGCCAAGGCAGTGTTGAAAAGAAATTGAAATAAATATGGGATCGGGCCGTACGCCACGGCAGTGTTGAAAATAAATTAAAATGAATATGGGATCGGGCCGTGCGCCACGGCAATGTTGAAAGGAAATCGAAATGAATATGGGATCGGGCCGTGCGCCACGACAGTGTTGAAAATAAATTGAAATGAATAATGGGATCGGGCCGTACGCCACGGCGAGTTTAGAAGGTACCTTATGGGAGCGGGCCGTACTCCACGACGGATCTAAGAATTTGTGATTATTGTTTCGTTTGGTGGTCTTACTCTTGAAAGTGCTTTAATGCTTAGTTCAGTAGTTGTTTGGATTTTTGCTCCTGATATGTACTTGTTGATTATTTCCTGACATGCCTACTGTATTTCATTATATTCTGTCATATGTTATTATTGTTGGACCTTAGTGAGTATCGAGTCGACCTCTCGTCACTACTTCTTCGAGTTTAGGCAGGATACTCACTGGGTACATATTTATTTAATATGTACTCATGCAGCACTTTTTTTCTTTTCTGTACTTGACTGTACAGGTCCGGAGGCTGGTACGTCTGACTATCAGGCCGGTGCTAGATATTGATAGCGTGGTCATACTTCACGGTAAGTTGCTTTCCCGGCGACATCCTAGCAGCACCCTGGAGTTCTTTTGTTATATTCTCTGTCCATTTCACTAAGACTGAGACTCTGTATATATTGTAGTCATTGTATATTCAGTAGTTGCCCATGACACTCGTGACACTAGTTCCTGGCGCACACGTGTAGTGTATGTATATTTTGGATTTGGGTTGTACAGGCATGCATATGTGTTACTTCCATGTCAAGCTATCATCATGTTTAACTATTTAAAATCTGTAAATGTTAACTTGTTTAATTAGATGGGAAGGGTAACACTTAGTGTAATTTGTGTTGGCTTGCCTAACCCCGTCATTGGGCACCATCATGATCCAGATTAGGATTCTGGGTCGTGACAATGTGGTATTAGAGCACTAGGTTCACATAAGTCTCACGAGTCATGGGCAGGCCCAGTAGAGTCTTGCGGATTTGTACGGAGACGTCTGTACTTATCTTTAGGAGGCTATGGGGTGTTAGAAAACTTTCCTTTATTCCTATCCGTTCGTGAAATCTGTGAGTTACTCAAACTTATTCTTCTATTCTCTCATAGATGGTGAGGACGCATGCATCCAATGTTCTTGGTCCGGGAGAGGTCGCTGCCCCGGCTTCCCAAGGTCGGGGTAGAGCACATGCTCGAGGCAGGGGACGAGGGCGTCCCAGAGCTACACCAGTGGCACCACCAAAGGACCCTATTATGGAGGAGCAGGATGAGGTGCCTCCAGTAGCACCTGCTCCAGTGGATTTCATGACGGGGCCAGGCTTCCAGGATGTCATGGGCCATATGCTGAGATTTATGGACACTATGTCCCAGGCTGGTTTATTTCCAGCCGACCCTGCTACTTCTCAGGAGGGAGGGGGAGTCCAGACTCCTACCGCTCAGGCCGCAGGTCAGGCAGCAACAACACGTCATACCCCTGGCACCACGCCCGTGGGAGGGGTTCAGCCCGTAGTAGCAGCCCTAGAGCCCATGCCAGTTACAGAGGGTGACCAGCAGAAGATATTGGATGGATGGACCCGACTCCGCCCTCCAGTCTTTGGGGGTGAGCGGGGAGAGGATGCTAAGGATTTTATTAATAGGTGCAGGGATAGACTGCACAACATGAGGCTTTTGGAGTCCCATGAAGTGGATTTCACCACATTTCAGTTGGAGGGCAGAGCTCGCAGGTGGTGGCAGTCATATATTCTCAGCAGACCAGCAGATTCTCCTCCTGTCACTTGGGACCAGTTCGCTCAGCTATTTCTAGACAGATACATTCCACCTTCTGAGAGGGAGGAGCTATGGGGTCACTTTGAGCGACTAGAGCAGGGGCAAATGTCAGTGACTGATTATTAGGCTAGATTTCCGAGTTGTCTCGCCATGCCCTTATGATATTGCCTACTGATGCCGAGAGGGTGCAACGGTTTGTGGCAGGCTTGCATCCAGGTATTAGGGCCTCTATGGCCAGAGAGATAGAGATGGGTACCCCATATCAGCTTGTAGTCGAGATAGGTCGACGGATCGAGGGTTACCGTATGAGGAGCAGGGAGCAGGGTCAGCAGGACAAGAGTGCTAGGTTCACAGGTGGCTTCAGGGGTGATCCAGCTAGGGGTAGAGGTCAGTTCGGAGGCGACCAGTTCAGTAGGCCTTCATATTCAGCACCTCCACTAACTCCTAGGGGTATTTTAGCGAGGCCCCGGTTCGGCGCTATGACAGAGCGTTTCTATCGTCCCCCAGCCACCCAGGGTGCACCCAACAGTTATTCCAGCCATCAGAGATCCTCTAGTTCCTATTTCAGTGCCTTACCAGAGGGTTCACACCGCCCTCCGGCTATTCAGGGTTCTTCCTCTTTCGGGCAGCGGGCTGTAGCACCAGGAGGTTGTTTCGAGTGTAAGGATCCGGGTCATACGTGGAGGTATTGTCCTAGGTATTGGGGCAAGGCAGTGCAACAGAGTTATCAGCCTAGGAGTTCTGCACCATCAGTCCGGCCGCCTCGAGGTGGAGGACAGGTCGGCAGGGGTCTTCCTAGAGGGGGAGGCCAATCAGGAGGAGGTCAGTTAGTTCCTGTTCACTCTGGGGGAGTTCA
>ML247262.1:30677-50994 GCA_005239495.1 Nicotiana undulata | reverse complement strand
AAAACTTCAGTATTATTTCTCAGTTGTATTGATGTTAGTAGCTCATGACTGCGTGACTCCAGAATCCTAGGTTGATTGTTGGAGCTTATTTCTTTTGTTAGACTATTTTAAATAATTAAAAATGTCCGTATTTCTATGAATTGAGCCAATGATGAGCAAATTTCTCTAGTAAATGAATTGAGTATTGTTGTAACGGTTGGCTAGCCTGGTTCCACGACAGGCGCCATCACAACCCGGAAACGGGTCGTGACAATTCCAGGGAAGTTTCCTTACCCCTTTGTGCTTTTATTGTGATTTGTCATGAGGACATGCCATAGTTTTTTTGTGTGGGGTGGGAGACTGTTTTATTGTTGTTGTATGAATATAGATGTAAGTTGTTTTATTTGTTTTTCTGTTCTTTTATTTTTGTGTATATTGTGTCTTTAATTGTGTTTTGTATCACCGACTTGGCCTGACGATGGACACTGTTCGACGGGTTTCTTGAGGGCTAAAGTCGATTATCAAAAAAAAAAAAGGAAAATATTGTAGGAGACTCTTCCTGATGACGAACCACTTAGACAGTATTCTTGAGGGAAGTAGTCTAACAAAAAGACCAAAAAGATTTTTTATTTTCTTTTTAGGTAGTGTAGTAACTCCCCCTTGGTTTTTCTTTTGACCACGGTTCTTTTTCAATGGTTTATCTTGAACCGGGTTAGGTAGATTTTTTTTTCTTTTTAGGACTCTTAGGACTTTCTTGGACAAAGATGGGTAAGGGCGAGAATGCATTCTTTAGAGCACATACTTGCAACCAATTAAAACGAGCTCGAGGGTGCAACGCTTAGGCTCGCGTGTAGACTCTTATTTTTATGCCTTAATTTTGCACATTGTGTCCAACTTGAATGCTCACTTGAGAGTGTCGATGAACCAATTCGGAATGGATTATGTGCCAAGTGTGTGTGAGGTAGTACATTGTATTCTATGTCTGCATGTGATACCTAGAACTTGCCCTGTGTGTGTACGAAGCGAAATAGTAGTTTTGTTCAGTCTTGGAAGTGATATAGGCATTTATTTTTGTTGAGCCAGATATGTGTATTTTATATGCCTAATTGATATGAATCGTAGTTAACCCCTTTGAGCATGTAATCCTGTTTCTTTGGCAACCACATTACAAGCCTTACCCAGTTGTTTGAATGGACTATCTATTTGAACCTTTTAACCTCTCATGAGCACTTGAAGTGTTATGAATTGTGTAAAATTTAAAGTGTGGGGTGGTTGGTTTGGCTTTTGAGTGGAACTAATGAAATAAGGAGAAAGGTGCATTGTTTTGAAAAAAAGTAAGAGTCACTTGGAAAAAAAAATATTCATTGATAAATGGTGACTCTTGATGTAATTGTGCTTAAAGAAGTATGGGGTAATAATATTGATGTGAAGGTGGAGTTTGGTTTGACATAAGTATGGGGTTTGAATGTTAAAGTATATGTATTAAAAGTGCTTAGGGAGGTTAGTCACTATTCCAAAATATATCATACCCGTCCCTTAGCCTACATTACAACCAAATAAAGACCTATTGATCTTAGATTGAACGACTCGATTAGTAGAGTGTTACACTACGGGCAAGCTTATGGTGTATCTGTGTGGCATATGAATGTTATTTGTTGAGAGTGAGTGAATCTTTTCCATCTAAAGTTCCTATTTTTTTGTGTGATTTTATCTTTGTGGAACGTCTCTCAATTGTGTGATGTGAGGGCATGTAATTCAAGAAGAAAAGGTAAATCTTCACCTCTGTCTTGAGTACTTAGAGTAAGCAAAAGTGTGGCATGGCATTAGAGTCTTCACTTGAGGTGTGGTTGTTGCACAACTTGGAGTGTTCTTGTAAACTTTGCAGGTATGGCATAAAGGGGCAGTGCATTAGAGGATTAGGCCTAAAAGTGTGGTTTAATTGCTCGAGGACGAGCAAAGCTTTAAGTGTGGGGTGTTGATAATAGGTGAATTATACTATAATTAGGCCCCTAATGAATCACATTTTGTATTGCTTTTAATGTAAATATTGATAACAAAATGCTCTGATTAGTGTTTTCATGCATTACAGGTTATATCTCACAAAAGGAATCATTTGGAGAAAATTTGGAATCAAATCATGGAAATAGGAGGCCAATCACATAACACCCAAGAAGTGCACAAAAAATCAAAAGAAATTAAGACCTGAAGGCAGGCCACCGCGGCCGCGGTCGACCGCGGTGCGACCGCGGTGGAAAGACCCAGATTCAGAGAACTTAGCTTGCCGCGGTCCTGGCGCGACCGCGGCGAAACACGCAAACTTCAGGGACTTTATTTGCAAACACGGGATTTTAAGCCCCAAACCCTATATAAGCATAAGAAGTCCGCCCAAGAAGGGAGTTCAGTTTTTGGAGAGCAGCAAATTGAGGAAAAACACTTGGGAGGATTAATTCATTCAATTTTTCCACATCTTCGCTAGTGTTCATTGATTGTATGTCTCGAAACATGATAATTGATGATTATATGAACATGTGTGGCTGAGAACCCTATTGTTCTAGGGTCATGGGTAAAACATGAAAGTTATTTTCAAAGTTTAATTTGACGAAGTTGAGTTTATCATATTGGGTTGTTTATTTAATTTTGTTCTTAATTATTTTACTGAGTAGCTAACAGTGAAATACCATCCACGAATCTAGAGTTGAACTCGAAAGTGGGAACTCTAGATTGCATATAGAATTAAATAGAGCAAGTTCTTGAACCCGGGCATCGGGGAACAGATTCGTAATTAGGATAAACATATACCTAATTGCCTTGCTTGGTTGAAATACAGGAGGTGCAATTGCGTTCTTGTTAATCTTGGTGCCATAGACATATAGGCATTAAGTTAACTTGAATAGGCGAGTAAGAATTCGAAAGATTCTTACGAGTAACATAAACCTTGTCAATCAACGATCCAGATAATTCAACTAGTTATTTTAAGCCAAGAATATAACTTGAGTGTTAGGTAGCCCGTGACCCTAGAATATTTCCTCCTATTAATTGTTAATCGAAATTGTTATTCGTTTTGGTTGATTTTTAGATAGTTTATTACTTGGTATTCTTAGGTAGCAAATTAATTCATCATATCTCTTGTGTTAAATTTCTTGAACTGATAAGTTAATTGAGTTGATTTTGTCAAAAGTTAATCATAAGTCTTCGTGGGACGATACTCTACTCACTACTTTATTACTTCACGACCACGTGTACTTGCGTGTGTGTTTGGTCGCAACAAGTTTTTGATTGGAGATTTGGATTCACTACCTGAAGCAAATAAGCTTTAAATGGCCGCCATGATTGACCAGCTCCAAATTCGTGACAGCTTGAGAATGTATAATTCCCTGGCTGAAAGATGTTTCACGGACTGTGTAGACACTTTCAAACGCAAAACTTTGGATAAACAGGAGGAGACCTGTGTCTGGCGATGTGCTGAGAAGTTCTTGAAGCATTCTATGCGTGTGGGTATGAGATTTGCAGAGCTTAACCAAGGTGCACCAACACCAGATTAACATGCTTCTAGTTTATGCCTGCAATTCAATTTCTCATTACCGTAGACATTGTTTATTGCGGGTTAGTGAAGAAAATGAGTGGAAGCTCCTTGCATATCCTTTATTTTCCTATGTCAACAGCTATCCTCGTCAGATGAATTAGTATAATGTACTTTTGCTTCTAAAAAAAAACAAATTATTCATATTTAGAGTATCTATTTTATTTGGAGAGTTGGAAATGTTGTTTAACACTTTAACTTGTGTTTAAGAGATATATAAAGTCGAAACTGTTAATTTTCCTCCAATCGTATTTTTACTTTTTCCTTTGTTTCTCTGCGAAACTTTTATTTGACATTTCAGTACAAAAATGTCATCTTGTTTTCCATCCTAATAAAAAAGCTAGAATACATTTTAGTCCTAAAATTTAATCATGTTGTCCCTTTTATTATAATTAAGATTAAATAATAAAAATATGTAGAATTATACATTGACTATTATATAAACAGTCAATATGATCTTAATGGATGAAATTATATATTGGCTATGTATAACATATACCATATGACTATAACTTAGTCAATGGACTTACGAATAACTATAGTCGATATGTATGACCTTAATAAATGAAATTATATATTGGCTATTATATAAATGGTCAATACAATTATGAATCATTATGATGTAACTAGCATAGGCCTTATGAATAAAACCTTAGTCAATGACTTATATGGTTGCTATAAATAACTAGTGACCGATACGTATGACCTTAATGAATGAAATTATATATGGCTATTATATAATTGGTCAATATAACTATGAATCATAACGATGTAATTAGCAACCATATGAATAAAACCTTAGTCCATGGACTTATATGGTTTCTATGAATAACTAGTGGCTGATACATATGACCTTAATGAATGAAATTATATATTGGCTATTATATAAACGATCAATATAACTATGAATCACAACGATGTGATTAGTATAGGCCATATGTCTATAACCTTAGTCAATGGACTTATATGGTTGCTCTGAATAACTAGTGGCTGGTACGTATGACCTTAATGAATGAAATTAATAATTGAATATTATATAAACGGTCAATATAACTATGAATCACAACGATATAATTAGCATATGCCATATGAAAAAAATCTTAGTAAATGGACTTATATGGTTGCTATGAATAACTAGCGGCCGATGAGTATGACCTTGATGAATGAAATTATGTATTGGCTATTATATAAACGGTTAATATAATTATGAATCACAATGATGTAATTAGCATAGGTCATATGATTATAACCTTAGTCAATGGACTTATATGGTTACTATGAATAACTACATATCCGGTACATATGACCTTAATGAATGAAATTATATATTGGCTATTATATAAATGGTCAATGTAACTATGAATCACAACGATGTAATTAACATAGGCCATATGAATAAAACCTTAGTCAATGGACTTATATGGTTGCTATGAATAACTAGTTGCCGATACGTATGACCTTAATGAATGAAATTATTAATTGGCTATTATATAAACAGTCAAATATAACTATGAATCACAACGATGTAATAAGAATATGCCATATGAATAAAACCTTAGTCAATGGACTTATGTTAGGACCCAATTCTTTGACATCGGGCGTTGGCGCGGTTGTGGCAAGAATTGGGCGTGATGGCCTTGTCATTGGCCCAAAACGATCATGCGGGCGACAGACAAGACATTGACATGAGGGCTATTGTGGGCAAGTATTGGCCAAGGTCTTGGAATGGGCAAGACACGCTTGGAAAGGGCTTGACAAAACACTATGGGAAATGTTAGGGCGGCATGGCACGGCATGCGCGCCAAAATCGGTGGCAATGACACTATGGGTTGTGGCATCTAGGTGCGGGCGAAGCTAAGGCAAGACGGAAGTGCGGGTTGATGACAAAGGCTTTCAATAGACAAGGAAAGGCTATGTGAATGAAAATACAAGCAATGGCACGAGGAAAATGAGCATTGACACGGGCAAGGCAGGAAACTAGGCAAAGGCAGTGTGCGGGCGGCAGCGGCGTCGGACGTGTGCGGAAAAGTCATGGCGGCAGATTGCGGGTGAGACATTGGTGCGGAAGATTGTCAAATATGAGCTAAAGCTTGGCACAAAGCAAGCTTGGACGTGAAGCATAGCTGACCAAGTCAAGGGCACATGCAAGGCACATGCCAAAGTAGTTGGCGGTTACATTTCCTAACTCCTTGTCCTCATGATCTCCCATGAACTGATTATGCTTGTATCCATGACCCTATTTCGTGTATGATGGCCTAAGTAGTTGGGGATGTCAACTACAAGTTAGGAACAGATTTAAACTTAGCCCGCCAAGTGGCAAAACTTGTAGACGACAAGTGTCAATATGCTGCCAAGTCTAAGGGTTGCCTATGTTCTATAAATAGGGCCTTGTGGACTTAGGCAGAAAAAGGTGGGTAATTTCGTGTGAAATTACAAGTGGGAAACAAGAGTTAAACGTGAGGGTTTCAAGGTGTTTCAAAAGGGACTAAGGCTAGGCTTGGGCAGGTCTTAGTGTTGGCCAAGAACAACTTGTGTTCTTCGTCAAGAGTGAGCTGTGATCGACTTGTGATCATAGCAAGTGAGGGTTTCCTTTGTATTGTTTTGATATTAATGCAAAGATTGGATTTTCCCATATTGGCTTGTGTTCCTACTGTTTTTGTTGCCTAAAATTCATCAAGGCCAAACTTGTTAAAAATTGGCCAAGTGTGGGAAAGGCTGAGTCAAGCGCACAACTTGACTGGCGCACGGGTGTGGTTCGGACTGACTAAAATCACCCCTGTGACAACTGGTATCTGATCAAGGCAAGTTCGTGGCGGTGGCAAGACGACTAGTGGCAGATTACGTGGTTGTTCGAAGGCATGGCTGGTGGCACGAATGCTGAAATGCGCCAAAGAGTGGAATAATTGGAAGCACTTGTGGTGCAGGCTCTTGAAATCGGGTCAGATTCTTCTGTTCTTGCAAGGATGGAACGTTTAGAGGCAGATTATGCGGCGAGACACGAAACTACGCTGGCATAAATGGCCTTGCTGCGCCAAGAAAAAGAAGAACTGCGTGAGGAGGTGCAAAAACTTCGAAGGGCAATACAGAATACTACCCTTAGAAGCGATGAACGCACCAAAGTGAGGGTTCCGGAGCCGAAGGCCTATGGTGGTACGAGAAGTGCCAAAGAGCTGGAAAATTTCTTGTGGGATATGGAGAAGTATTTTCAAGTTGCTCGTGTGACGGATGATGAAAAGGTGACCATTACACCGATGTACTTGACGGATGATGCAAAAGTATGGTGGCGTACACGAGTCGTGGAAGTAGAAAATGTTGGTTTGCCAAGAATTGAGACTTGGGAGATGCTGAATAAGGAATTAAAATCTCAATTCCTTCCTAGCAACTCGTCATGGGTTGCAAGAGATGGGCTGCGTCGCTTGAAACAAAGTGGCACGGTGAGGGAGTATGTCAAGAATTTTCGTCCTTGATGCTGAATGTAAGTAATATGGCAGAAGAAGACAAGCTGCATTACTTCATGAGCGGATTGAAGGGATGGGCGCAATTAGACTTGAGGAGGCAGAATGTGAAAAACCTCTCAACGGCTATTGCGGCGGCAGATGCATTGGCGGATTTAAATTTAGGTGGTGACCCTGCTGAATCTTCAAAAGACAGAAATAAAGACAAGGCGAGGGAATGGAAGAAAAATGGGAAAGGACAAGCTGCCGAAACAGAAGGGTTTGCCAAGAATGGGAGGCAAGCGGAGACTCCCTACGGCAAGGAAAGAAACGGCAAGTTCAAAGGTTGTTTCACTTGTGGTGGACCACACTTGAAGAAGGACTGTCCGGTGCAGGCGCAGGTAAATGCAATGATGGCTGCGGAAAGACAGGAACAAGTGGTGGAAGCAAATTCCATTGTGGCAGAAGTGAGAGAATCACCTGGGGCGTTGTATGTCAACAACCCCTTGGGGTTGATTAATTGAGTTGGCTCAACAAGGACGTCGATTTCAAAAGGTGTGGGTGGTCTGTTAGGGCCCAATTCTATGACATCGGGCGTTGGCGCGGCTGTGTCAAGGATTGGGTGTGATGGCCTTGTCATTGGCCTATGCGCGGGAAAAACGATCATGCGGGCGACGGACAAGACATTGACATGAGGGCTGTTGTGGGCAAGTATAGGCCAAGGTCTTGGCACTGGAAAGACACGCTTGGAAAGGGCTTGAAAAAACAGTGTGGGCAATGTTAGGGCGGCATGCACGCCAAAATCAGTGGCAATGGCACTATGGGTTGTGGCATCTAGGTGCGGGCGAAGCTAAGGCAAGACGGAAGTGCGGGTTGATGGCAAAGGCTTTCAATAGCTAAGGCAAGGCTATGTGAATGAAAATACAAGCAATGGCACGAGGGAAATGAGCATTGACATGGGCAAGGCAGGAAACTGCAAGGCAGTGTGCGGGCGGCAGCGGCGTCGGATGTGTGCGGCAAAGTCATGGCGCAAGATTGCGGGTGAGACATTGGTGTGGAAAAATGTCAAAGATGAGCTAAAGCTTGGCACAAAGCAAGCTTGGACGTGAAACATAGCTTACCAAGTCAAGGGAACATGCCAAAGTAGTTGGCGGTTACATTTCCTAACTCCTTGTCCCCATGATCTCCCATGATCTCCCATGAACTGATTATGCTTGTATCCATGACCCTATTTCGTGTATGATGGCCTAAGTAGTTAGGGATGTAACTAAAAGTTAGGAACAGATTTAAACTTAGCCCGCCAAGTGGAAAAAGTTGTCGAAGACAAGTGTCAATGTGCTTCCAAGTCTAAGGGTTGCCTATGTTCTATAAATAGGGCCTTGTGGACTTAGGCAGAAAAAGGTGGGTGATTTCGTGTGAAATTACAAGTGGGAAACCAGAGTGAAATGTGAGGGTTTCAAGGTGTTTCAAAAGGGACTAAAGGTAGGCTTGGGCAGGTCTTAGTGTTGGCCAAGAACGACTTGTGTTCTTCGTCAAGAGTGAGCTGTGATTGACTTGTGATCATAGCAAGTGAGGGTGTCCTTTGTATTGTTTTGAAATTAATGCAAAGGTTGGGTTTTCCCGTATTGGCTTGTGTTCCTACTATTTTTGTTGCCTAAAATTTGTCACGGCCAAACTTGTTAAAAATTGGCGAAGTGTGGGAAAGGCTGAATCAAGCGCACAACTTGACTGGCGCACGGGTGTGGTTCGGACTGACTAAAATCACCCCTGTGACAACTGGTATCAGATCAAGGCAAGTTCGTGGCGGTGGCAAGACGACTAGTGGCAGATTACGTGGTTGTTCGAAGGCATGGCTGGTGGCACGAATGCTGAAATGCGCCAAAGAGTGGAATAATTGGAAGCACTTGTGGTGCAGGCTCTTGAAATCGGGTCAGATTCTTCTGTTCTTGCAAGGATGGCATGTTTAGAGGCAGATTATGCGGCGAGACACGAAACTACGCTGGTAGAAATGGCCTTGGCGCGCCAAGAAAAAGAAGAACTGCGTGAGGAGGTGCAAAAACTTCGAAGGGCAATGCAGAATACTACCCTTAGAAGCGATGAACGCACCAAAGTGAGGGTTCCGTAGCCGAAGGCCTATGGTGGTGCGAGAAGTGCCAAAGAGCTGGAAAATTCTTGTGGGATATGGAGCAGTATTTTCAAGTTGCTCGTGTGCCGGATGATGAAAAGGTGACCATTACACCGATGTACTTGACGGATGATGCAAAAGTGTGGTGGCGTACACGAGTCATGGAAGTAGAAAATGCTGGTTTGCCAAGAATTGAGACTTGGGAGATGCTGAAGAAGGAATTAAAATCTCAATTCCTTCCTAGCAACTTGTCATGGGCTGCAAGAGATGGGCTGCGTCGCTTGAAACAAAGTGGCACGGTAAGGGAGTTTGTCAAGGAATTTTCGTCCTTGATGCTGAATGTAAGTAATATGGCAGAAGAAGACAAGCTGCATTACTTCATGAGCGGATTGAAGGGATGGGCGCAATAAGACTTGAGGAGGCAGAATGTGCAAAACCTCTCAACGGCTATTGCGGCGGCAGATGCATTGGCGGATTTTAATTTAGGTGGTGACCCTGCTGAATCTTCAAAAGACGGAAAGAAAGACAAGGCGAGGGAATGGAAGAAAAATTGGAAAGGCCAAGTTGCCGAAACAAAAGGGTTTGCCAAGAATGGGAGGCAAGCGGAGACTCCCTACGGCAAGGAAAGAAACGGCAAGTTCAAAGGTTGTTTCACTTGTGGTGTACCACACTTGAAGAAGGACTGTCCGGTGCAGGCGCAGGAAAATGCAATGATGGCTGCGGAAAGACAGGAACAAGTGGCGGAAGCAAATGCCATTGTGGCAGAAGTGAGAGAAGCACCAGAGGCGTTGTATGTCAACAACCCCTTGGGGTTGATTAATTGAGTTGGCTCGACGAGGACGTTGATTTCAAAGGGTGTGGGTGGTTTGTTAGGACCCAATTCTTTGACATCGGGCGTTGGCGCGGCTGTGGCAAGAATTGGGCGTGATGGCCTTGTCATTGGCCTATGCGCGGGAAAAACGATCATGCGGGCGACGGACAAGACATTGACATGAGGGATGTTGTGGGCAAGTATTGGCCAAGGTCTTGGCACGGCAAAGACACGCTTGGAAAGGGCTTGACAAAACAGTGTGGGCAATGTTAGGGCGGCATGGCACGGCATGCGCGCCAAAATCAGTTGCAATGGCACTATGGGTTGTGGCAGCTTGGTGCGGGCGAAGCTAAGGCAAGAAGGAAGTGTGGGTTGATGGCAAAGGATTTCAATAGCCAAGGCAAGGCTATGTGAATGAAAATACAAGCAATGGCACGAGGGAAATGAGCAGTGACATGGTCAAGGCAGGAAGCTAGGCCAAGGCAGTGTGCGGGCGGCAGCGGCGTCGGACGTGTGCGGAAAAGTCATGGCGGCAGATTGCGGGTGAGACATTGGTGCGGAACAATGTCAAATATGAGCTAAAGCTTGGTACAAAGCAAGCTTGGACGTGAAGCATAGCTGACCAAGTCAAGGGCACATGCAAGGCACATGCCAAAGTAGTTGGCGGTTACATTTCCTAACTCCTTGTCCCCATGATTTCTCATGAACTGATTATGCTTGTATCCATGACCCTATTTCGTGTATGATGGCCTAAGTAGTTGGGGATGACAACTACAAGTTAGGAACAGATTTAAACTTATCCCGCCAAGTGGAAAAAGCTGTCGACGACAAGTGTCAATGTGCTGCCAAGTCTAAGGGCTGCCTATGTTCTATAAATAGGGCCTTGTGGACTTAGGCAGAAAAAGGTGGGTAATTTCGTGTGAAAATACAAGTGGGAAACAAGAGTTAAACGTGAGGTTTTCAAGGTGTTTCAAAAGGAACTAAGGCTAGGCTTGGGCAGGTCTTAGTGTTGGCCAAGAACAACTTGTGTTCTTCGTCAAGAGTGAGTTGTGATCGACTTGTGATCATAGCAAGTGAGGGTGTCCTTTGTATTGTTTTGAAATTAATGCAAAGGTTGGGTTTTTCCGTATTGGCTTGTGTTCCTACTGTTTTTGTTGCCTAAAATTTGTCAAGGCCAAACTTGTTAAAAATTGACTAAGTGTGGGAAAGGCTGAGTCAAGCGCACAACTTGACTGCCGCACGGGTGTGGTTCGGACTGACTAAAATCACCCCTGTGGCAACTTATATGGTTGCTATGACTAACTAGTGGACGATACGTATGACCTTGATGATTGAAATTATATAATGACTATTATATAAACAGTCAATATAACTATGAATTACAACGATGTAATTAGCATAGGTTATGTGACTATAACTTTAGTCATGGACGTACATGGTTACTATGAATAACTATAGGCCGTAATTAGCCTAGGTCATATGACTATAATCTTAGTCAGTGAACTTATATGGTTGCTATGAATAATTATTGACTGGTACCTTAATGAATTGACATTATTGATTGACTATTATATAAACGGTCAATATAACTATGAATCACAACGATCTAATTAACATATACCATATGAATAAATCCTTAGTCAATAGTTATTGATTATTAAAAGGGGACTAAATATGCAAAATACATAACTTAATTCATTAATATTTCATAATCAAAATTGCTACTTAGGATTCAAGGTTACTCGAATTTATATATCATATAAATTTTCGAAAAACTATATATATATATATATATATACATACGAAGGCTTTTGATCTTCTTATCCGTATAAATTTTATTTTAAAAAAAATACATAAAAGTATACGTGTATAAACGAAGACTTTTAATCTTCCCGAAAGAGAATGATGATTTTATGAGATCATAGTTTTAGGATAATCAATAGTATTAGTTTATTTGCGAGAGAAATATTTTGGAGGAAAATAATGACTGTTAAATATAAAATCAAATCGTCGAGCCATTACGAGTGTGGCCAAACAGCACCACTCAAATAAAAGATGCTTTTAACTTAGAGAAGCTTGGCTAGGCTATTAGTCGAACTCTTCTTCGATGCAAATTAACTACGTATAGGGTGTGCAACTCTAACAGTTAACTGAATGGTGATGCGGTGATCAGATTAGACCACCTCTTTGGTCGCAGTGCCTCCTTGAAGTTATAACGCCTTTGACATCACCACTCTAAAATCTGCCCAGTTCCTTTCGTGGGACTTGTGCTGTATTTTTGTCAGAGCCTGCTTTTTCTTGCCTTATTTATAATTAACAAGATACTCCTTTTGTTTAGTTTTAGTTAACCATTATTTTAAAAATAATTTTTAATTACTTGTTCACTTTGATATATCAAAAAAATAATTTTTTCCTTTTTCTTAGCTTTAATTACAATAACAACATACCCAAAAAATCTTACAAGTGAGGTCTGGGGAGAGTAGAGTCTACGCAGATTTTATTCCTTCCCGAAAAGGGTAAAGAGGTTATTTTTCGGAGACTCTCGACTCGACAAGAAAGACAATAATATCATAAGAGAAACAAAAGGAAACGCATGTACCAGCAAAATGTGCCAAAAAGAAAATAACAACAACGAATAAGTGAAACGACAATAACACAAAACTATGCAAAACAACAATGTGACACAACATAGACCGCTAACAAACCTAAACAAAACTCTATCAGACTACCCCAAATAAAGAGGGAAGAACTCTCGACTACCCCCTAGCCTACCACCCTAATGCTCAACCTCCACATGTTCCTATCAAGAGTCATGTCCTCGGAAATCTGAAGTCGCGTCATGTCCTGCCTGATCACCTCGCCCAAATACTTCTTAGGTTGCCCTCTGCCTCTTCTCGTACCTGCCAAAGTCAATCGTTCACACCTTCTGACCGGTGCATCTAGGCTTCTCCTCTGCACGTGTCCGAACCATCTAAGTCGTGTTTCCCGCATCTTGTCGTTCACTGGAGTCACGCCCATCCTCTCTCGAATATCTTCATTCCTAATCTTATCCAGCTTAGTGTGCCCACACATCCATCTCAACATCCTCATTTCTTAGCTTTAATTAATCATTCTAAATTATTTTTCAAATCCATTAAGACTATACATCAATTAATATGAATATCATGTTAAATTATGTATTTTATTATTATTTCTTAAAGGATGTGCAAAGTCAATAATGGAAAAGTAAAAGTACACTGGTGGAGTAATTTTTACCTCTTCAGTCTTCAAGATTATGTATGGTTATCTTTGAACCAAAATGTTAAACAGATAAATGGAGATTAAGTTAGCGTACTTTGACTAAATTTGACTACCAGAAACAGTCACAGTCGTCAGCAAGCACTCAAGCAGATTTACTTAGCCAAATAGTATAAATTAGAAAAATCGATAGTTAGCCATTCACTTAAACAGACACCCAGTTGCTTACATATCAGTTACCACCCAGATATCGAGTTCATAAAGAATGTGATTATCTGTGCGAGACTATATAGGAATATTTTATCAAGAATCTAATGGCTTACTTATTACTTTACGCAAACAATTGAACAATCAACTAGAGTTTAATCCCAAATTACTTGTGTTCTGGCTATATAAATCTTACATCAGTTCTATACATTAGATGCATAAAATATATATACACAATGAAGTCACTTATTAGATAATTAAATGTATATAACTAAAATTCAAATCTTATACATACATTCACTATTTATGCAAAGTCAATTTATTCCAATATTAATACAGTACAAACTTGATCTGATTACAAGAGGATGATGAATATCACGAATTTAGTGACTGTAGGAAGAAGAAGACGAAGCAAGAAGAAGAAGAAGAAGAATTGGATGATTGAGAGAGAGTATAGAGAGAGAATAACTAAATCTTTGTTATTCAACTTAATGTGAAAAATGATGTATACATTCTTATTTATAGTAGCTAACTAACTTAAACTACTTAAGACTCATTAACTAATTAACTAATTTACTAACTACCATCTTAACAAAATAACTAACTAACTGATAAAATTACTAAAATACCCTTAGTAGCTAAGTGATATTTTCTTTAACACTCCCCATCAAGCTAGAAGGCATAAAAACATTAAATGCCCCTAGCTTGGAACTTAAATATTGCTGATGTACTTTGTTCAGTCCTTTTGTGAACATGTCTGTAGGTTGCTCTTTTGTAGGAATATACTCAGTTTTGACCATGTCTTGTTGAATCTTTTCTCTTATAAAGTGACAGTCTATCTCTATATATTTTGTTCTTTCATGATAGATCGGGTTGGCTGCTATTTGAATAGGAGATTTGCTGTCACAAAAAATGGTAACTGGCTGATCAATTTTTACATCAACCTCCTTCATTAACCCCAGTAGCCATGTTAATTCAGCAACAGTAGATGCTAGGCTTCTGTATTCTTCTTCAGCAGAACTTCTGGAAATTGTAGTTTGTTTCTTGGGCTTCCATGAAATCAGTGACTCTCCTATTTTGATTAAATATCCTGTGAGTAGTTTTCTGGTGTGTGGACAAGCTACCCAATCCACATCACAATAAGTTGTAACTGTTTCATTGTTGTTGCTAGATAAAAGAATGCCTTGTCCTGGTTGACTCTTGATATATCTCACAATTCGTAATGCAGCTTTCATGTGAGGTTTCTTTGGCTGTTGTAGGTATTGACTAAGTGTCTGAACACTATAGGATATATCTGGCCTAGTAATAGTTAAGTATAGAAGTTTACCTATGAGTCTTTGATAGCTGCCTTGATCTGCTAGTACATCATCTTCTGCTAGTTTAGCTTTGCAGAAATGTTCACCAAACTCTCTTGTAGTGAGTTTTATGTTTGTGTCCATAGGTGTGTTGATAGGTTTAGATGCTGCTAATCTAAGTTCTGATATAAGTTCCAAAGAGTACTTTCTCTGATGCACCAGAATTCCTTGCTTTGGTCTTGCAAACTCTATTACAAGGAAACATTTTAGTTCCCCTAGATCCTTCATTTTGAAGTTCTGTTGAAGAGCTTCTTTAGTATCTTGTATCAGTTTTAGATTGTCTCCTGCTAGAAGCATATCATCTACATATACCAATACTACAATAGTTCCACTATCAGTTTTCTTTACAAATAAAGAATGATCAAATGGACTCTGATTGAACTGGAACTTCAATAAGGCTTCTGTCAGCTTTGAGTTCCATTGTCTTGGTGCTTGCTTAAGTCCATACAAGATTTTTTTTAGTCTGTATACATGTTTATACTCCCCCTGGCTCTTAAATCCTTGTGGAAGATCCATGTAAATCTCATCATGGAGATCACCTTGCAAAAATGCATTGTATACATCCATTTGATGTACATGCCATTTTCTGGAGGCTGCAATTGCTAGAACAATTCTGATTGTTACCATTTTAACAACTGGAGAGAAAGTTCCTTGATAATCTATACCTTCTCTTTGACTGTAGCTTTTGGCCACAAGTCTAGCTTTGAATCTTTCTATATCCCCTGTAGCTTTGTACTTAATTTTGTATATCCATTTACACCCTATAGGGGGTTTCCTTCTGGTAAAGAAACAACTTCTCATGCGTGGTTGCTTTCCAGAGCTTCAATTTCTGATTTCATTGCATCAACCTATCTAGGATCTCTAACTGCTTCTGCATAGGAGTTATGTTTTGTTGTTGAAGAGAATGTAGAGATGTAAGCTTGATATTTAGGTGAAGTATTCTCATAAGACATATAATTAGATACGAGATAAGTGACATCATGATGTACATTCAAGGAGACAAAATCCTTCATCCATATAGGAGGATGTTTTTCTCTATCAGATCTTCTAGTAGTGTTGATCTATTGAATCTGTTGGTTTTCAACTGAGACAGTTGGAAGAACAATTGAAGATTGATTCTGTTGTAGATTTGGTGTAGTAGATGGAACAATATTCAATGCTTCTGTGCTATCTTGTACAGAGTTTTGAAACACTTCAGTATTTGTATCTGTATAATCAATTTCATAGATTTCAGTGTTTGAGGGTTGAGAAGGAACCAGAAGCTGATTGTATTCTTCAAACTATCTGTTTTCTAGACTAGGTTGAGTCAGAAATATAGGAGGTGGAGGTGCAGTAGTTTTCTTGAAGGGAAACACATTTTCTCTGAAGATAACATTTCTGTTTACAAAAAATGAATGAGTAGATAGATCATATAGAACATAACCCTTTTGCACCTCTGAGTAGCCCATTAAAATTGCAGGTTTGGCCCTTGATTTAAGTTTGTCAGTTTCTTGTATGATCTTGGCATAACATAGACATCCTAGTATTCTTAAATGGTTGCGTGAATGTTTTATTTTGTATAACTTTTCATAGGGTGAAACACCTATGACTGATGAAGGCATTCTATTAATTATATATATAGCAGCTAGAACACAGTGACCCCAGAATTTGATGGGGATATTAGCTTGAAATCTGATAGCTCTGGTCACTTCTAAGATGTGTCTACGTTTTCTCTCAGCTACTCCATTTTGCTGAGGAGTATAGACACAAGTTCTCTGATGTATTATACCTAATTTCTTGAACAAATCACTGCAAATAGTATAAACAAATCTGTGCCATTGTCTGTTCTTATTGTCTTAACCATTTTGTTGAATTGTGTTTGAACAAAACGCAAAAAATACTGAATGACAACACACACACATCATACTTCAATTTTAACAAGTATATCCATGTCATTCTGGAGAAGTCATCAACTATAGTCAAGAAAAATCTATTTCCATCAAAGGTAGGAATCTTGTATGGTCCCCAAATATCCATATGAACCAGCTCAAAACACTCAGTACTTTTAATACAACTTGCTGAAAAAGGGAATCTAATTTGTTTTGCACAGGGACAAACATTACATTTATTTACTACTTCTGCTATAGACTCAGCTTTATTCTGAAGCATTTTCCTAAGAACAGTTACAGACGTATGGCCAAATCTTCAATGCCACAGACTTATATCTTTAGTTGTAAACACTTCCTTGACGAGAAGGCTGAAATTTATATCCTTGTTAGCAAGCTGACTCAGCAGAATGTATAGTCCGTCTATTTCTTTATCAATCTCCTTCACCCTCCCATTGAAGAGATCCTGAAAAATACAGAAATGAGGATAAAAGGTTGATGCACAAGCTAGCCCTTTAGTCATCTTTGACACATACATTAGATTAAACTTGAACTGAGGCAGATGAAAAATATTTTTAAGTGTACTCCTAGCTGATATTGAGTTAGTTACAGTGTGAGTAACATGAGACACTTCGCCATTGGGTAGACATACCCTCTTAGGATTAGTATTTTCAACAATAGAATTCTGATTTAGCATTTCAATATCAGACACCATATGGTTAGTTCCATCAGTGTCAATGATCCACTCTTTTGGACAATTTGAGACTAACAAAGCAGTACTCATACCTGCTATATTTGTTGCAGAATTATTGTTGCTGCTTTCAGTGTTAGTTTTGTTGAGAATTTACAATATTTGTTCATATTGATCTTTTGTAAAGGCTCATATCTGTGGCATTGACTGTGAATTATCAGCATGACCCAAGTTTTGTAAAGTATTAGTCATTTGAGATTGTTCCTACTGATAGGTTCCCATTGAGTTCACATTAGATTGATGATTTGGTATTTCTTCAAGAACATTATAAGTTGTTGGTCCTCCTCTTGAAATCTGGAGGGTAGCCAACTATCTTGAAACAGTTTTTCTTGTTATGACCTTTGAGTTTACAGAAATCACACTCAATATTGAAATTCTTTTTATACCTTTGATTTCCCATATTCCTTGTATACATTGCTACATCATAATTTCCTGTAGTTATAGCTGGATTTGCATCTAAAATTTCAGATGTAGTAGCTACTGCCTTTTGACTCTCATCACTTATGATCATTGAGTACGCTTGATTAACTGTTGGAAGAGGGATTCTCATGAGAATTTAACTCCTAGATTGTGATTAGGATTCATTAAGACCCATAAGAAACTGATACACTTTTAGCTTTTTGCAGATACACCACAAAGTCTCTAGATCTTGGACAGTCACATCCAGGAACTGGTATTAATGCTTCAAATTCTTCCCACATATTCTTCAATAATAATACACTGATACAGAGGAAGTGCCTTGGGTCATAGTGGCTATTTCTTTGTGCAAATTAAACGTTCTTGCATCATTTGCTTTATAAAATATTTCATATAGATCAACCCTAACCACCTGAGCATTAGATGCGTACATTATGCCACCAAGAAGACTGCTATTTATAGAATTCACGATCCAAGACAGTACGATAGCATTTACTCTCTCCCAATGATTCCACATAGTTGCAGGAAAGCTTTTTTTCCTACAAGAACCATGTACCATCTCTAATTTGTTCCTTCCTAACATAGCAACATGCATAGAGCGACACCAAACTGAATAATTTCCGATCCCTGTCAGTTGAAAGGAAATAATATGTATACCACTCACATCTAAGGGATGAAGAAACAGAGATGATTATAATCCATACATGTCGGTTGAGTTGAAACTCCAGTGGTTTGATTCAGATGAGAACCTGTTACACCCCATGTTTTCGTACGTGAGAGTACATCGTAAGTCAATTGATGTAAGCTCAGAAATAAGATTATATTTGATGGAATATAAAGTAAGTTAATCATGTTACATTAGAGGTTACAAATATTTAAGATCATGAATAATGAGTACCAAGAGTGTTGGAAATCTTAGAAGCTAAACCAACTGAAGAGAATAAGTTTCGTCAAAAGTTGACGAGTTTGGAATGTTATAACATGTACTTTAGGGTGATACTATGGTTCATTACATGATAAGGAGCTTCTATGAGTTAATGTTTATCGTATTATAGTTGTGTTCTACGTTTTGAAGTCAAGCAAGTGGTGGAACAAAAGTTGGTAAAGGTCTTCACAAGTTACACTCATAATGTGCGTAACATTAGGTCAAATGTAACTGAGCTTTCCTCCCGATATACTTGGAATTAGGGGATGCTATACCTACAAAACTAAAGATCTATGAGTCTAGTTTCCAACGCATTAAACCTTTCATCGATACAATATAGGAATAGAGAGATATTTTCAGTTTCGCGAGACTGCGCAGACATCATATATGACAAGTAGGTGGATCACTAGAGCTTTTTAAGCAATAGATTTCATGTGCTATATGAGGTCATATTTGGAAATATTATATACCAAATTGAAGGTCTTGGAATGTAGTTTCCAACTCTCTTAACCGTTTGTTCATACGACATCGGGATAAAAAGATATAAGCGTCGGAAGATGGACCAATCCTAGGGTGCCAAGCTAGCACCTCTTTGACTTTTTCCAAAATAGATATATATGTGTCTTAGGTCGGCTTTCTCTTCATATTTCAGCATAAAACGACCAGATAACACCCATAAACATAACCTCAAGCTATCTACTAGGGTTTCAAAGAAGACTATCATCCCGGGCATGAAATCGAGAAGCAATAACATCAAAACGATCCCTACGACGTAAGTGTCATTATACCGCCTCTTCTTTTTCTTTGTAGTTAGAGTTTTGGAAGTTACTTCATAGTTAAGAAACGTCTAATATCTGATTTAAGTGCTTAAATATCAAGAAAGGTTGATAAATGTGTTTCCTAATAGTTAGAACTCACGGGACGCTGATCGAAAGCCGTGAGTTCGAGTTAATTGACTTGTAGTAGACTGTTTTGTATTGCTGTTGGGCTGCGTGTTTTAATAATGTTTTGTGGAGTTTTGGAGGAGGAAGGGTGTGAAGAAACACCATATAGATGTAGGGTTGTGATCTGGTCGTTCGTTGTAACATTTCCGGGTCGTTTGACACGACTACGGTGGTCGTCTTATGTGTGAAGTGATTAGGTTGTGTGTGGACTGTTTTGGGAGGCTCAATATGATTATTATTGATGTTGTTTGGGCTGTTAGGTGATTGTTTTGACTTGTGTGAAGTCATATAAATAGGGGAGGTGCTGTCCGTTTCATCGTAAAATAGGTTGTGGTCGATACATAATAGTTATGACGCTTAAACGATAACGATAGTGTCGTTTCTCTTATTGTGGATTAAGGAGTTGTGACATTTGTGTAGCTTGAGGTTGGGACAGTATATGAAAGGTATGTGAAGCTATTCCTTTCCTTCTTTTGCACCACTCCGATTGTACATAATGCAATGAACGAGCTTCCAAAGATACTCTACTCTTAGAAGCTAGCAGTACTTACATTGTTTCCCTTCTTATGGAACAATTGATGTTGAGGTTGCTTCTCTTATTCTGATGTTATCAATGTTTTTGGTACTCCCTTTTAGCACGAATTCTGGGAAATTCCTAAGACGCCAAATGTGGTATTTTACTATTCT
>ML247262.1:2013-30498 GCA_005239495.1 Nicotiana undulata | reverse complement strand
TTCCGGCTATGTTGCATTACTTATGCTCCTTTAGAGGCTCATAGACAGGTGTCAACTCATGTATAGTTTGGTATGCCTTGTTGGATAATTTTTGTTGTATAGTCTTTCATGGCAGCGTTGTAGCTCGTACCTTTTATGTAGTTTCTTAGCAATCTTGTCACCCCATGTGATGTATGTTCATGATCAATATCTACCATTTATATTGATCTCGTTATCCCTTAAAGATAATAAGAAGGTTAGATAACATGTACGTTGGTGCTCGGCAAGTATACTAGTCATGATCCTCCAGTTTGGGTCGTGACAGAACCCTTGTCTTGTTCATTATTTAGACTCACTTTGCAAATCTTGAATTTTTTCGATATGACCAAGAACTATGAGAATTGTATTTGGATTGCGAAATTGGATCAAATCAAAGCTGGATAATCTTGCTTTGAAGGCTCTGATACCATGATCTTATTACAAGATGATGATGAATGTCACGAATTTAGTAACCGTAGGAAGAAGAAGAAGACGAAGCGAGAAGAAAAAGATGAAGAACTGGATGATTGAGAGAGTATAGAGAGAGAATAACTAAATCTTTGTTATTCAACTTAATCTGAAAAATGATGTATACACTCTTATTTATAGTAGCTAACTAACTTAAACTAATTAAGACTCATTAACTAATTAACTAACTTACTAACTACCATCTTAACAGAATAACTAACTAACTGATGAAGTTACTAAACTATCCTTATTAGTTAAGTGATATTTTCTTCATCAAAACTACATTAAAAATTAATCCTAACGTGCATCAAATCTAATAAAATTATATTCCCTCCAATTCACTTTAATTGAATTATTGATCTTTTTTTTTGCTTTGCATAATATTTGATTTTTCAGATATCAAGAAGAAATTAATTTTTTGTCTTTTCAAAGTTGCTTTTGAAGTAAAGAGCTCGGGAAAATTTGTTATATTTTTAATTAATAAATTAAAGTTAATATGATTATTTTTATTGTTAATTCATGAAAAAAAAAGTGAATTGCTTAGTATACATATCTATAAAAACAGTCAAAAAAAATCAAATAAAGTGGATTGGAGGGAGTACTTATCAGATTGAACAGGCAGCATGAACAGTAAAAGAAAATTCTGGAGGGTCCAACATTGAAGGCGCTTTTATTGAATTTCACGAATTTCAAACAAACGCCAAACATCCTATTGGCTGTAAGATCAAGCCGCCTTAAGATTCGGTGCTAATCTTTAAAAATTATTCATAAGAATCTTTGAGTAATGAATCGCGGATTCACAAAGGCTGACGGCACTGACGCCTATGAATCAGAAGCTACTTCCCAAGAAAGATAATTGAGCAACAGTTCCCAGAAAATTGTTATGCTAAGCTTCAAGTCGAAGTAATAGTTTGCAGAAACTTTAAATAAATAAAAATTGTCCAGCCGAAATATGAGACTGGCGGATCAGATGCACCGTTAGTTTTGATCTCAGACTGATCTCACATCTCAAGACATCTGTTACAGTTCCGACGCAAGCCACTAATGGTTAACTGACACCAAGGTACAACCCATAACTGAGGGAACTTGGTCAAGAAAGGTAGTTTAGGTGCAAAGACAGAGCTCATTTCGCTGAAAGAACTCTCTTTATACATTTGTAAGTAAATAATATTTCGCTGTGTTTAGCTTTTATTGTATTATCAAATACTTATTAAATATACGTTAATATTTAATTACGAATACAATATCTAAAACTAGTTATGAGTTCTGTAACAAATCACGGCCATAAACTCTTTAAGTTTCGAGTCCGCTCTGCATACAGTTGTTGATGCGTTTGGTCTTAAAAAATCAGTTGGCTGGAGACACAGATTGTCATTCGTTACTGCTTTATGTATGTAAGAAATATTTTTTAAAATAAATTAAGATATGTATATATGGGTACAATTATAAATAGGGGTGGAGCTAGAGGACCAGGAATTTCATTGAGGGTATTCAAACTTGAAATAAGTAAAAACAAATCTTCGATAAAAGGTGTTTAATATACATTATATAATTAAAATATAATAATTTACTTGTATATACAATGTAATTTTTTGACAAATAGTGGTTAGTTGACCATTCTTAGGACTATGTACGTTCGCTCCTGCTTATGAGTTAGATCGAACTTAGCAGATCTATTTATTTTATAAAATTCTCAAAATATGTAAATTTTAAATGTAAAACTCAATTATTAGCATTTGACGTCATTCTTATAGAATTTAGAACCCATAAAATTCAAATTCTAAATCTGCCTTTGCTAGTAAATAATGGAGTATAACTCAAATCCGGCCGAAACAAAAAATTAAACATTATAATTAGTGGTAAGAAATGGATAAAAGAAAAAAGTTATCCACTTATATTATCCATTAAAAAATTAGTTGGATAATGAACTTTTTAGAAACGGACCAAATATTGATATCGAACCATATTATCCATTTAGAAACTGAATAACCTGTGGATACCTAATGGGTTTAACTTTTACAATTGTAAAGCCTCAAATTTGAAGTTACTCTTCCAAAACTGATCATATTAAAAAGCTAGTGATAATATGATTATTCATATTATCCGCCTGTTAACCTATTATTTATCTATATTAATTATGAGTCGAATAGAAAATTTACTCGTTTTCGCTTTATCCATTTTCGATCAGTCTCATATCCGACCCGACCCATGCTGTTTGCCCCCAATTATATTATCATGTTTTCGGATCTAAACTCATTTACGAGGTGAATAGCGATAATACGCTAACTGATTTTGAAGAAAAAGAAGTTTGTATGAAAGTTCGGTGGTTTGGCGGTTTGGTCATCAGTTGGCTTTCCCACAGCCCATGAGACTCTGCTCCGGATTCCTGGCATTTTGGTCCCAATCTAAACAGACTCATAAATTCTTTCCGCTTTTTCTTTTTCATTATCCCAAAAAATAAAACCTAAAAACAATTTTTATATCCAAATTTTCCGTCTATATAAGCTCAAGCATCTTTGCTTACCCCTTAAGCCTATTCTCGTTTAGTCTCCCTACAAGTGTAAGTTTTTCCTTTGCACTTGTCAGCCATGGCTAAAACCATAATAACCACTCTCCTTTTCGCCCTCTTTTCGTCCTTATCCTATGCAATTGACATGTCCATTATAGATTACAAAAATAACCACTATGCGAGTAAATGGACATTGCAAAATGATGAGGAGGTGAAGGGTATATACGAACTGTGGCTGGCAGACCATGGAAAAGCATATAATGCTCTGGGAGAGAAGGAAAAAAGATTTGAGATTTTTAAGGATAATTTGAAGTTCATTGAGGAACATAACAATTCTGGGAATCGTACGTACAAGGTGGGATTGAACCAATTTGCTGATCTCACGAACGAGGAGTACCGGACCATGTATTTGGGCACCAGAAGTGACGCTAGGCGCCGCTTTGTTAAGTCCAAAAACCCAAGCCAGCGCTATGCCTCTCGGCCCAACGAGCTGACGCCTCATTCTGTGGATTGGAGGAAGAGAGGCGCCGTCGCGCCTATCAAAAATCAAGGGAGTTGTGGTACGTCTTTTTCATTAGTTTTTTAAACTGTATTGCTAGTTATCATAGTATGATTGTAATGAAGATTCATGTGTTAGTTCTAGATCAACTTAACCTGATAGTGTAAAAGATCGTGTGTACTATTTAATGGACAAAACTTAACTCTCCACTTAAAGTGTTCAAGACACACACGATATTTAAACATTTAAGTAGATAATTATAATAACTTTATTTATAAAAATATTGATTGGTAGCCTAGATAGTGTAAAATAATTGTTGTTACTGTATATAAATAATATCTTAACTTTTAATTATATATCGAACACGACATGTTATAAATAGTTAAATTAGATTAAATCCTTAAGTTATTAAACACCAATAGAGTTTCCCAGTTGCATGCTTTAAGCTTTCAAATTCCTAGATAAGCTTCTAAAAATTGAACTTTCGGGAGTGCAAAGATGGGTGTGGGTAATCCTGGACGGTTAAAAATAATAGTTATCCATCCAAGCCAACCCACTAAAAATGGGTTGGATAACTGACTTTTTAAAATCGGGTCAAATATGGATAATTATCCATATTATCCATTAGAAAAATGAGTAACCAATTGGTAAAATATGGATAATACAATTATTGAAAAATTATTTCAATAATGTTCTTCTGTTGCAAGGGGCAGCAAATTCATATTAGAGCTCGAGGCTAATGTAAAGTCATGAATAAATAATATGGTTATTCATTTTATCCGCCGGTTAACCCGTTTATTACCCGTTTATTTTTGGAAGCGGATAAAGATATTAATATCCCATGATTGTCTAATCGGATAAAGATGTCCCCTTTAGGTGGGTAGGCTGGTTTGGTCGGTGTGTTTGGCCCACTGGGCTTATCCAGGTCAACTTTTTGTTCATATATTGTTTGGGCTGTTACAGGGAGTTGTTGGGCTTTCTCAACTGTAGCAGCAGTGGAAGGCATAAACCAGATTGTAACGGGGGAAATGATCACACTATCCGAACAAGAACTTGTAGATTGTGATAGAGTCCAAAACTCTGGTTGTAATGGCGGCCTTATGGACTATGCCTTTGAATTCATCATCTCCAACGGTGGCATGGACACTGAAAATCACTACCCTTATCGCGGCGTTGAAGGCAGATGCGATCCTGTTCGGGTTAGTCCATACTACATTTAAAATTCCTGTAAAGGTTTCATAAAAATTGTATGATTGCTTAGTGAAAAATAATGGATTCTAATTAATTTTACGTTGGTATGTTACAGAAAAATTATAAGGTTGTTAGCATAGATGGTTACGAAGACGTGCCTAGAAATGAAAGAGCACTTCAGAAAGCTGTCGCACATCAACCTGTTTGCGTAGCAATTGAAGCATCTGGCAGGGCTTTCCAGCTCTATTCCTCGGTAATTCATTATATTCTTTTATGTATACATAATAATATAATATTTGTTCTGAATCTACTGACTCTAAATTATGGTTATTAGGGCGTGTTTACGGGAGAATGTGGAGAACAAGTGGACCACGGTGTGGTGGTAGTTGGCTATGGTAGTGAAGATGGGGTGGATTATTGGATTGTAAGGAATTCATGGGGCACAAAGTGGGGAGAAAATGGCTATGTCAAAATGGAGCGTAATGTAAAGAAGAGTCACTTGGGCAAATGTGGAATTATGACGGAGGCTTCTTATCCCACTAAGGATAGCGGCACAAATAAACGTAATACTTCAAAAGAAGAAAAGATTAGCACTATCTGAACAACTCTGATCCTCTCTGTTGCGTTGTGTTTGGATTGTATGTGATATGTTATGATGGTTGTTTTAGTTGATTATTAAAAATTGTAAATATTTCCAATTTCAGGGGGGCATTGTACTCGCAAGAACATTAGTTGGGTATTTGTTGCAATGCATTTCTCTATTAGTGTTTTGTTTAATGGAAGTATGTTTGGTTGACAAATTAGAACGTGCACGAATATGGAATTTTAAAAGAGAGACTTGTCTGTCATTTTCTTGATCAAGATGGCATCAAATAATGCTCTGCATGCCTGCTCTTTGTTTTTAATTTATAAAATTATATCCATTTTTAACGCAGAAAATACTTACATTATTTTTGTATTGCGATTTGATTAACTTCACCTGCATAATCAAAGACGAAATAAAGTGACCAATTGACCACGTACCAGTGACCAACTACATTAAAGTTTGATAATATACTTACCCTTCAACAAAAAAAAGTAATTCATTTTAGGTGGGACAAAAAATGTCTAAAATTCCCATTTCTTCTGCATTATAGTAGCTTAATATTGTCCTTCAAATTTTGATGTTTCAGTTCCATTTTCCAAATAGGAAGAAGTGTCCATTTTATAGGAACCTAACTAAAACTTTTCCTCCAAAAAGAAGCTAAACATGAAAGATTTATACTTTGCTTTTAAGAATCGAAAAAACGAATTATTGTTAATATGTTATCCTCCTTACTATACAAAAAGAAAAAAATCTAAATATGGTAAGAAAACTAAGGCTCGGTCCTCGTTAAGTATCCAATACTCCTAAAAAATTCGTCTATATATAGACATATGTCGTCCTCTCAAACAACCGACGAAATTACACGCAATTTTAAAACTACAAGTTTAATACAAAAAATAAACAACTTAATACGTATAAAATAAATCAAAAACTACAATTGTCCAAGTACAATTACACAAATTCCTTTCAATTATAGTTTTAATAGTAAAGTATTTAAAACATCATGTTGTCACTACCCAAACTCCCAACCCTTGGGATCGTGATGGCGACTAACACCATACTTGCTAGGCAAGCCAATGTTAGAAATTTAGCTAACCCTTTCTTTTAAAAGTTACTTAAACACAATAGAACAAATTTTAAAATAAAAAGGAAACCTAATACTTTCCAATAAATGCAATCAAGAATAATATTCGATAGGATGAAACGAACCACGAACTAATACTAACTGTATAACTACCCAGGGTCTGGTGTCACAATTCACGAACTACTAAAGAATACTACAAGTATTTGGCTGACAGAAACATATCTCTGTTTTGAATGAAATAAACAACAATCTAAAATAAAGGGAAGACCCCAGGAATCTGCGAACGCCAGCAGATCTACCTTGTGTCTCCGTGTGAATGCTCAACTACTGCTCAAAGAATCAGCTCTGATTGGAACCTGGATCTGCACAAGAAGTCCAGATTGAAGTATCAGTACAACCGACCCCATGTATTGAGGAAGTGCCGAGCCTAACCTCGACGAAGTAGTGACGAGGCTACGGCGGGCCATTCATAATATAACCCGTAAGCAATGTATAATACAACAAGAAGGAAATAATAATAAACTAATTGAACCGTAACTTGCAACAATTAATAAAACAACTCGGTTAATTGTGATGACCCAAAAGGTCATCCCTTATTTTATATGTCAAAACGGTATTTTGAGGCCTTGAAAGCCTCCTTTTATCTCACTTCATTTTGCGTGCGCAGCCCGGGCGTATAGTCGGGAAGCTTTTATATGAGAAACTGAGAAAAAATGCTAAATTTTCCTTTAAAAAATTGAATTTAAGTTGACTTGGGTCAGCATTTTGGGTAAACGAACCCGGACCCATGATTTGACGGTCCCGGAGGATCCGTAGGAAAATATGGGACTTGGGCGTATGCCCGAAATCGAATTCCGAGGTCCCAAGCCCGAGAAATGAATTTTTGAAAGAAATTAATTTTCTTAAAATATAAGAGATTTTAGAAATTTGATTATATTTGAAATTTATTGTATCGGGCCCGTATTTTGGTTCTGGAGCCCGGTACAGGTTCAATATGATAATTATGATATGTCTGTAAAATTTGGTAAGAAACAGTAGTCGTTTGACGTGATTCGGACTCGTGGTTGTAAGATTTGATACTTTGGAAGTTTTGGAAATTTTCTTTGATTTTAAGGCTAAATTCGTTGTTTAAAGTGTTATTTTGGCGATTTGATCGCACGAGTAAGTTCGTAGGATGTTTTTTAGGTTGTGTACATGTTTGGTTTGGAGCCCCGAGGGCTCGGGTGAGTTTCGGATAGGCGTCGAGGTGATTTTACTTGGAAAAATCTGGTGTTTGGACTGTTTTCTGGTGTCTGAACTTTTATACTATGCGAACGCATGGGTAGCCATGTGAACGCACAACATTGGATTGGGAGGGGGTTGGTTAACTCTGTGCGATCCCATACGACCAGGTGGGACGCGGAGCACAGGAATTTTGCTCTACGCGAACGCATACTGGAGGCCGCGAACGCATAGCATTAGAGAGGGGTTGGGGGCTGGGTAGATATTATTCAGCGCGAACACACCACATGGGATGCGAACACGTAGGGAGGGGTAGGGCAGCCTATGCGAACGCATTAGCTTGGTCGCGAACGCATAGGGCAAAATTTTGCCCAGTTTTCTTAAAACAGTAGCATTACTGGATTTTATCAAAAATTCATAACTTCTTCACCTAAACTCAAAATTTGGCGATTTTTGAAAGGGAACTTCACCACAAAATCATAGGTATGTATCTTAGACTTTTTTTCTTCAAATTTCATTAACACCCATTAGATTTCTAAGCCTAAATCATGTTCTTAAGGGTAGAAAATTAGGGATTTGGGTAGAGTTAGGGCTTTTTGAATAATTGAAATTTAGACCTCGTTTTGGGGTCGGATTCCGTAACTAATTACATATTCGGGCTCGTGGGTGAATGGGTGATAGGGTTTTGGTACGAACCTCGTGTTTTGACCAAGCGGGTCCGGGGTCGATTTTTGACTTTTTGGGAAGAATGCTAGAAAACCTATAATTAAGCATTATAATTGAATTGTTTAGCGTTTATTGATGTTATTAAGTCAATTATGTCTAGATACAATTGATTTGGAGACAAATTCAAAGGGAAAAGCGGTGATTGAGGCTTGATTTTGATCGTGGAAGTCGAGGTAATTGTTTTGACCTAACCTTAGCTTGAGGGAATAGGTGTTGTGTCTTATTTGGTATGTGTGAATACCATGTTGAACGTATAGGTGCGGTGGCGAGTACCTATACGTTGGTGTCAAGCATGCCCGTGAGTCGGATATTATGAATTATGTGGTTTTCATTGATATTTACTATGTTATAGCTTGAGTATCACTTTCTGGTTATTCATTTTGGTGGAAATTCTTGGTAATGAACACTATTGAGTATTGGGTTCAGTTGAGAAACTTTATGTGAAGATATGTACTTCAGTGAGATTGGTTATAGTTGTGCCCCTTGCCGGGATAGTGATATTTCTACTATTGTTCCCTTGCCGGGATATGATTCGTTATTATGGTTCGTAGTGTTGATTTTTCCTTGCCGGACTGTTGTTATTGATATCGTTTGGGTGAGGAAGAGTGTAAAGCACGAAGGGTGATGCAGTGTATTGATCATTGTGAGGAAGAGTGTAAAGCACGAAGGGTGATGCCGTGTATTGATTATTGTGAGTATGAGAGTGTAAAAGCACGAAGGGTGATGTCGTGCACTTACATTTATTATTTGGTGAGGATGAGAGTAAAAGCACGAAGGGTGATGTCGTGCACTGTCTTATCCTTGATGTTAATTCCTGTTGTTTAAGCTGATATTGAATTGTTGTCTTATTTCATTGTTTCCTTTATTTGATATTTCTTTTCCCCAGCATGTTTCTCCCTTTCTTTGGTACTTAGTTGTTTACTTCTTGTTACCATTATTCCTCTGATTATTATTAATTGCACAGGTTATTTTGGTTGTCGTGTCCTAGCCTCGTCACTACTTCGTCGAGGTTAGGCTCGACACTTACTCAGTACATGGGGTCGGTTGTACTGATGCTACACTCTGCACATCTTTGTTGTGTAGATCCCGGTACAGGACCCTACTGACATTGATTGAGGAGGCTGCCTTCAGTCCACGCGGAGACACCGAGGTAGTCCAGTTGGCGTCTGCAGACCTTGGCGTTCCCTTCTATTTCTTTTGTATTCTGTTCTAACTAATTCAGAAACAGATGTACTTATTATTTCAAACCTGTATATGTAGTATTCATAGACAGTCCGTGAGTTGTGACTCCAATATTTTGGGATTTGGTTTAGTTTTCGTGAAATTTCGTAAAGGCATTGTATTGAATTATATATCTTGCTTCATCTTATATTTTATTCACATTAATGTGATAATTCACCTGTTTACGACTAATAATAAAGGAATAAAGAAAATTGAACATTCACGTTGGCTTGCCTAGCGGGTTCAACGTTAGGCGCCATCATAGTCCCGACGGTGGGAAATTCGGGTCGTGACATTAACTTTCACAGATCACAACTATAACCAATCCTCACAAAAAATTATAAGTTTCACTTTAAAATAACCGAAAGTGCAGAGTATGGGGAACAATAGAGTAAAACAGTAAGTTTTCCAATCTTTATGTTTAAAATCAGTAAAACATGAATATACTCCCTTATTACTCCTTGTTGCGGCGCGCAACCCGCTCCCACCTGTCCACCGTTATTGCTCCTCCATATATATATATATATATATATATATATATATATATATATATATATATATATATATATATATATATATATACCTCCCTTATTTCTCTTGTTGCGGCGTGCAACCCGATCCCACTTGTCCACCTTTATTGCTCCTTGTTGCGGCGTGCAACCCGCTCCCACCAGACAGTTACATTTCACTATTTATAATAAAAGGGTTCCACAAGTTAGATCAGAGTCTTTCACAATATGTATGTCTCAGATAAAATAAACAGAAATTGTACAATTAAGAAACTTCACCAATTATTAATCACATAACAAGTAAATATGAATATTCTCCCTTATTACTCTTTGTTGCGGTATGCAACCCGATCCCACCTATCCAACTTTATTACTCCTCAATATATATCACTCTTATTCCTCTTGTTGCAGCGTGCAACACGATCCCACCTGTCCACCCTTATTGCTCCTTGTTGCGGCGTGCAACCCGCTCCCACCAGACAGTCACATCTCTTTATTTAATAAAAGATTTCACAATTTAGGCCAAAGGCTTTCACAATATTTTTGTCTCAACAATTGTAAATAGAAAGTTGTACTATTCATAAACTTCATCAATTATTATTTCACAATGAAACCAACCGGAATGTATCGTAGAACACTGTCAACCAGCTCAACCTTTTTTATACCACGATGAAGCCAAGGGACAACTAACACTTCCAAAATACTTGAAACAATATTTAACAACAAGTTGACGGAACCAAGTAGACATGAAGGCATCAATGATCATAAAACATTTAAGAAGGGATCAATTAAATTGGAAAAGAGGAAGGGATCATGTTCAACAGAAAATTTGGCGGTGCATAAATACTCGTCACCTCAGCTATACACCACACACATGCAAATTCACTTAGCATTTAAGTTGGGGATTCATATTCCCTCAAGTCAAGGTAAACCAAGCACTTACCTTGAATTAGTAGGCCACTCACTACTCAAGCACATCTTTTCCTTAGAATTGGACTTCAACTCACTCGAATCTAATCATAATTAGTTCAATATTATTAATTAATGCTAAAGGAACTAACTTTAATGCTAAACTATGGTTTTCCTAAGTTTTCTCAACAACAACAAAAAAACGACCTCGGGCCCGCTTGGTCCAAATTCAGGGTTTGGACCAAATTTTGTTTACCAATTCACCCCCGAGCCCAAGTATGCAATTAGTTTCGAAATCCGATCCCAATTCGAGGTCAAAATTCTCTAATTCTACCCAAATCCCCAATTTCCACCATGAAAACCCGTGATTTTTATTGTAAAGTGATGAAAAACATTGGTAATCGAAAGAGAAGAGTTTAGAATTGTTTACACGCTTTGGGGATGAACTTGTGTGAAGAAAATCGCCTCTAGCTCTTTTTAGTTCGAAAATATGAAAAAATGGTTGTTGCCCGAGTTGGATTTTGTGAAGGGGGCGTTGGTGTTTTAATAGGTTATAGTTGCTGTATTTTTTTTAAAGAAGAAACAACATGGAGCACCAGTGCACCGGAAACTGTTATGACGACAAAATTGTTTTTACAAGTTAAAAATATACCGAAGCCTACCCGAAACTCACTCGAGCCTTCAGAGCTCTAAACCAAACATGCACGCGAGTCTAAAAACATCATACGGACTTGATCGTGCGATCAAATCACAAAAGTAACACCTAAAACTATGAATTTAACCTCAAAACACATGGTTTTTCTCAAGAACACTTCCATTTCACTATTTCTCAACCGGACGTCCGAATCACGTCAAATGAATTCCGATTTCTACCAAATTTCACAGATAAGACTTAAATATCATAACTAACCTGTACCGGGATACGAAACCAAAATACGGGCCCGATACCAATGGTTTTAAATATTAATTCATTTCTTTATTTCCTAAAAAATCCAGCATAATAATTTTCTTCAAAAATTGATTTCTAAAGCTAGGGACCTCGGAATTCAATTCCGGGTGTACGCCCAATCCCATATTTTACCGCGGACCTCCCGGGATCGTCGGAACACGAATCTGGGTCCGTTTACTCAAAATGTTGACCAAAGTCAACTAAAACCAAATTTTAACTCTAAAAATTATTATTTCTCATATTTTCACATAAATTCTTTTCGGTTTCATGCCCGGATTGCGCACGCAAATCGAGATAATGAAAATTAGATCTTTTTAAGTCTAGTGAGCCCATAATAGTGTTTTAATTCATAAGATAACCCTTTTAGGTCATCACAATCTCCACCTCTAAAGCAAATGTTCGTCCTCGAACGAACATAGAAAATTACCTGAACTGGCAAACAAGTAGGGATATCTACTCCGCATGTCCGACTCGGACTCCTAAGTAGCCACCTCAACAGGTTGACCTCTCTACTGCACTCGAACTGAAGGGTAACTCTTTGATCTCAACTGACGAACCTGTCGGTCTAAAATAGCTACCGGCTCCTCCTCATAAGTCAAATCTTTGTCCAATTGGACAGAGCTAAAATCTAACACGTGGGACGGGTCACCATGATATTTTCGGAGCATAGATACATGGAATACCGTATGAACTGAGGATAACCCTGGAGGCAAAGCAAGTCTATAAGCTACCTCCCCCACTCTCTCGAGAATCTCAAATGGCCCGATATACCTAGGACTCAACTTGCCCTTCTTCCCAAAATCTCATAACACCCTTCATGGGTGACACCCAAAGTAAAACCCTCTCTCCAACCATGAATGCCACATCACGAACCTTACGGTCGACATAACTCTTTTGTCTAGACTGAGCGGCACGAAGACGATCCTGTATAATCTTGACCTTGTCCAAGGCCTCCTGAACTAAGTCTGTACCCAATAACCGAGCCTCAACCCGCTCAAACCATCCACCTGGCGATCTGCACCGTCTACTATATAATGCCTCATAGGGAGCCATCTGAATGCTCAACTGGTAGCTATTATTGTAGGCAAACTCCGCTAACGGCAATAACTGGTCCCAAGAACCTCCAAAGTCTATAACACAAGCGTGAAGCATATCCTCCAATATCTGAATAGTGCGCTCGGGCTGTCCGTCTGTCTGTGAATCAAATATTGTACTCAACTCAACTCGCGTGCCTAACTCACGTTGTACAACCTTACAGAAAATGCGAGGTGAACTGCGCACCTCGATATGACATAATAGACACTGGTACGCCGTGAAGGCGGACAATCTCACGGGTATAAAGCACAGCTAACCGCTCTGAAAAATAGGTAACTGCCACTAGAATGAAATGTATTGACTTAGTCAACCTGCCCACAATGCCCCATACTGCGTCGAACTTCTTCTAAGTCCGCGGAGGTCCAATAATAAAATCCATAGTGATACGCTCCCACTCCCACTTAAAAATTTCTAACTTTTGAAGTAAACCACTAGGTCTCTGATGCTCGTACTTAACTTGCTGACAATTCAAACATCGAGCTACATATGCAACTACATAATTTTTCATGTTCCTCCACCAATAATGCTGCCGCAAGTCCTGGTACATTTTGGCAGCACCCGGGTGAATAGAATACTTAGACTATGAGCCTCCGCAAGGATCAACTCACGAAGCCCATCTACATTAGGCGCACACACTCGACCGTGATCCTCAAAACACCGTCATCTCCAACTGTAACCTTCTTGGCACCACCGTGTCGAACTGTGTCCCTAAGGACCATCAAATGCGGGTCATCATCCTGCCGATCTCTGATACGCTCGAACAAAGAAGACCGAGCGATTGTACAAGCTAGAACACGGCTGGGCTCTGAAATATCTAACCTCACGGACTGATTAGCCAATGTCTGAATGTCTGAAGCTAACGACCTCTCACCGAATGGAACGAACGCCAGGTTGTTCATACTTACGGCCTTCCTACTCAATGTATTGGCCACCACATTGGCCTTCCCCCGATGATACAATATAGTGACATCATAGTCTTTCAATAACTCTAACCATCTCCTCTACCTCAAATTAAGATCCTTTTCTTGAACAAGTACTGAAGACTGCGATGATCCGTGAAACCTCACACGGCACCCCATAGAGATAGTGCCTCAAAATCTTCAATGCATGAACAATGGCTGCCAACTCTAAGTCATGGACATGATAATTCTTCTCATGAACTTTTAACTGCCGAGATGCATATGCAATCACCCTTCCTTCCTGCATCAATACCGCTCCGAGCCCAACACGGGAGGTATCACAATATACAGTGAAAGATCCCGAACTTGATGGTAACACCTATACCGGTGCTGAAGTCAAGGATGTCTTGAGCTTCTGAAAGCTCGCCTCACACTCGTCCGACCATTTGAATGGAACACCCTTTTGGCTCAATATGATCTTAATAGTTGTTCATAGTCAATCACAGAATCATCAAATGATTTCACGTTAACAATAATCTCCTTTCAAACCTTCACAATATTGATAACGAGATGCGATGCATGAAGAACTCATAATTATTTGCCCGAATTAACGTGTCTCATTTAACGCCACATGGGCGAGCACTTACCTCGTAGGTTAAAGCTAAATAATTATAACACGAATTTGGCAAATTATGCACATATAACTTTATACAAAAAAATTCAGATAAGCCTAACAGGCATGACTCCCGATTAGTACTATAGTACTTTTATTTTTATTTTTGCACAAGGGAGAATTTAAACACAAGAATTTTCATCACAAGGATCTCGTCCTTATATAACTTCCACCACGGCTCGTAGCACGATTTAAACATATCAAATCATATAAAAATGTGAGGATCTCATCCTCAGTTCCGAATCACAAGTAGTATGCACATCGTGCCAATCGAAATATTCCATTTTCTTCTTTTAAATATTTTCTGTTAAACAAAATTACAACACGTAATGATAGACATAGCTATCTCCCAATATGAGTATTCACATAAGTAGATTTCAGGGTTATGAAGCTCACCCATGAGTGGAGCATATTAGGAGGACTTTCCTAGATACTCATAACTGAATCAAGTTAAGGAAATTGTCACTTTATAATAACTAGAGATTGTACTTGTAATGACACCATCTGATGTAGCGACCTCAGCCATACCATAGAAAATATATCAACATGCTGGGTCTCCACCTCTAGGAATCTGACCTCCACCTTCGACATTCCGACCCCTTCCCCCAGCTGGTCATGTAAGTTGAGTTGTAACTGCAATGGGGCACGTAGCATGAGTGCTCTGATGAAATAATTCGGCTGCTCATACTGAGTTTATACCAAATAACTGGAATAACCGTCGGAGGAATCTCGTAGCGGTGGTACATTAAAAGAACCCATCGGAGCACCCCGAGTAATCAGATATATGGACTGGGTTGGCCGGTTTCCCGAGCCCCTGCAATAATAACTTGTTGTTGCAGAGTAGAATCCACTGAATCTTTTTAGAACCTCGAGACCTCTTAGTCTCCTTAGCTTCCTCTTTTCTTCATCCCTGACACACTCTAACATCTAGGCAATTCTACCACTAGCTTAAATGAAGTATCAAGCTGCCCTGAGTCGTATAAAATTTTACGATCATAATTGAGTCCTTTAATGAGTCTGTTGACTCTCTGGCTATATGTACCGAAGAAGGAGTATGACGGGCTAACTTATCGAACCCGATGGCTTATTCTGACACCGTCATAGTGACCTGACGCAACAGCTCAACCCTATGCGCCACGCATTATGGAAAGTCCGAGAAACAAACTCTTTCAAAAGCATTTATGAGAACCGAGCCAAGTATTTGGTGTTGCATTGGCTGTCATCCTCTTCGTAGGCTTGCCACAAACACCGGCGACCAATTTCTTCTTTTACTATGTTGACTCAACACTGCTGCGCTACCCCATTTATTCATATACTCTTCGTTATTCTTTGGGGTAACTCTCATCCCTATTGATGCACAATGATCACAAAAGTAGAGCTGTATACAGATAAATCCTGGCACGAACCATATAGTCTAGGAGCTCGTCAACCACTCTACTCCCTCTAAAGCACCCTAAAATCCGCAACCGTGACTTCCACACTGAGTAGACCTTCTGTAGATTTAAAGTTGGTTAAATAACTCCTTTGGTACTGAGGTATATGGTTATTAAGGAGGCGGACATACCGCAAGTCCCAGCTTTATCTCTTGCAAAATCTCAGGCCTTATACATTCCAGGCCAAAATCGATATAACTCATGACCCCGCAATCTATTCCTTGACAATGGACTTCCCTACTTGGCACGAAGTCATAGGTCACAATGCCTGATAATCCACAATGTTAAACTTCATAGCTCATATAAATCAACCCCGTTGCTTTCAACTTATTCCCATGTTCTGCAATACTTCATAGCAACGGTTAAGAAAATCATGTGGGTCCTCAAAAGATATACCACTGAAATGGAGTGGAAATAGTTTGGTAAACTTGTCCAACCTCAATAAACGGACTAGTGCATCCTGCAATACTGGAGTAGCTATAAATCCTTCTGGAATCTGAACTAGTCCAACATGTACCGACTGAGCTAGAGCCTCCGCGTCTAGATCCATTTGAGGCTTTACAATAGGTGCTGATGTTCGAGCTCTAGACTGAGCTTTGCTTCTGTCTCTTCCCCTAATCGTAGTTGTCATTGGGGCTCCATTTCTTGTCCGATTGTAGACGCATTGGGTGTTGTCGAGATTTGCGAGAGGACAAGAATAGACGAGTTCAATCATTAGTGATAGAATAAATTCGCACGATATAGTAGAATAGAAGTGAAATTGTTACTAACTTTATAGCCTCTGAGAGATAAGTATATCTCTGTACCGATCCCTCATACTCTATTAAGCTTGTTCGTGAATTGTGAGACCTAGGCAACCTAGTGTTCTGATACCAACTTGTCACGACCCAAATTCTCAACCTTTGGGATCGTGATGGCGCCTAACACCATACTTTCTAGGCAAGTCAATCTTAGAAATTTAGCTAACCCTTGCTTTTAAAAGTTACTTAAACACAATAGAACAAATTTAAAAATAAAAAGGAAATCTAATACTTTTCAATAAATGCAATCAGGAATAATATTCGATAGGATGAAACGAACCACGAACTAATACCAGCTGTATAACTACCCAGGGTCTGGTGTCACAATTCACGAACTACTAAAGAATACTACAAGTATTTGGGTGACATAAATATATCTCTGTTTTGAATGAAATAAAACAGCAATCTATATAATAAAGGGAAGACCCCAGGAATCTGCAGACGCTAGCAGATCTACCTCGTGTCTCCGTGTGAATGCTCAACTACTGCTCAAAGAATCAGCTCTGACCGGAACCTGGATCTGCACAAGAAGTGCAATCAGTACAACTGACCCCATGTACTGAGTAAGTGCCGAGCCTAACCTCGACGAAGTAGTGACGAGGCTACGACGGGGTATTCATAATATAACCTGTAAGCAATGTATAATACAACAATAAGGAAATAATAATAAACTAATTGAACCATAACTTGCAACAATTAATAAAACAACTCGGTTAACTTTCCCAGATCACAACTATAACCAATCCTCACAAAAATTTCAAAGTTTCACTTTAAAATAACCAAAAGTGCAGAGTGAGGAACAATAGAGTAAAACAATGAGTTTTCCAGTCTTTATGTTTAAAATAAGTAAAACATGAATATCCTCCTGTATTGCTCCTTGTTGTGGCGCGCAACCCACTCTCACCTATCTATCGTTATTGTTCCTCCCTATATACATATATCACCCGTATTTCTCCTGTTGCGGCGTGCAACCCGATCGCACATGTCCACCCTTATTGCTCCTTGTTGCGGCGTGCAACCCGCTCCCACCAGACAGTTACATTTCACTATTTATAATAAAAGGGTTCCACAAGTTAGATCAGAGTCTTTCACAATGTATGTCTCAGCAAAAATAAACATAAACTATACAATTAAGAAACTTCACCAATTATTAATCACATAACAAGTAAATATGAATATTCTCCCTTATTACTCCTTGTTGCGGCGTGCAACCCGATCCCACCTATCCAACTTTATTACTCCTCAATATATATCACTCTTATTCCTCTTGTTGCAGCGTGCAACCCGATCCCACATGTCCACCCTTATTTCTCCTTGTTGCGGCGTGCAACTCGCTCCCACCAGACAATCACATCTCTTTATTGAATAAAAGATTTCACAATTTAGGCCAAAACCTTTCACAATTTTTTTGTCTCAACAATTGTAAACAGAAAGCTGTACTATTCATAAACTTCATCAATTATTATTTCACAATGAAATCAACCGGAATGTATCGTAAAATACTGTCAACCAGCTCAACCTTTTTTTATATCACGATGAAGCCAAGGACAACTAACACTTCCAAAATACTTGAAACAATATTTAACAACAAGTTGACGGAACCAAGTAGACATGGAGGCATCAATGATCATAAAACAATTAAGTAGGGATCAATTAAATTGAAAACGAGGATGGGATCATGTTCAACAGAAAATTTGGTGGTGCATAGATACTCGTCACCTCACCTATACACCACACACATGCAAATTCACATAGCATTTAAGTTGGGGATTCATATTCATTCAAGTCAAGGTTAAACCAAGCCCTTACCTCGAATTAGCAGGCCACTCACTGCTCAAGCACAACTTTTCCTTAGAATTGGCCTTCAACTTACTCGAATCTAATCATAATTCGTTCAATGTTATTACTTAATGCTAAAGGAACTAACTTTAATGCTAAACTATGGTTTTACTAAATTTTCTAAAAAAAAGTTAAAAATTAACCCCGGGCCCGCTTGATCCAAAATCGGGATTTGGACCATATTTTGTTTACCCATTCACCCCCGAGCCCGAGTATGCAATTAGTTTCGAAATTCGACCCCAATTCGAGGTCAAAATTCGATTTTTACAAAATTTTCTAATTCTACCCAAACCCCCAATTTCTACCATGAAAACCCTTGATTTTTTTTATTGTAAAGTGATGAAAAACATTGGTAATCGAAAGAGAAGAGTTTAGAATTGTTTACCAACACTTTGGGGATGAACTTGTGTGAAGAAAATCGCCTCTAGATCTTTTTAGTTCGAAAATATGAAAAAAATGGCTGCTGCCCGAGTTGGATTTTGTGACATTGGTGTTTTAATAGGTTATGGTTGCTGTGTTTTTTTTAAGAAGAAACAGCATGGAGCACCAGTGCACATGAAACTGCTATGACAACATAATTTTTTTTACAAGTTAAAAACATCCCGAAGCTTACCCGAAACTCACCCGAGCCTTGGGGCTCTAAACCAAACATGCACGTGAGTCTAAAAATATCATACGGACTTGCTCGTGCGATAAAACCACAAAAAAACACCTAAAATTATGAATTTAACCTCAAAACTCATGATTTTTCTCAAGAACACTTCCATTTCACTATTTCTCAACTGGACGTCCGAATCACGTCAAATGAATTTCGATTTCCCCCAAATTTCACAGATAAGATTTAAATATCATAACTAACCTGGACCGGGCTCCGGAACCAAAATATGGTCCCGATACCAACGATCTCGAACATTAATTCATTTCTTTATTTCCTTAAAAATCCAACATAACAATTTTCTTCAAAAAATGATTTTTATAGCTAGGGACCTCGGAATTCAATTCCGGGCATACGCTCAAGTCCCATATTTTACTGCGGACCTCTCGGGATCGTCGAAACACGAATCCGGGTCCGTTTACTCAAAATGTTGACCAAAGTCAACTAAAACCAAATTTTAACTCTAAAAATTATTATTTCTCATATTTTCACATAAAAGCTTTTCGGTTTCACGTCCGGATTACGCACGCAAATCGAGATAATTAAAATTAGATCCTTTTAAAGCTAGTGAACCCATAATAGTGTTTTAATTCATAAGATAACCACATGTTCATATGTAAAACTCCAATAATTTATCCTTGATTTTGTCTGTTGACAAATTAGAACGTGAACGAATATGGAACATTATAAAAAGAAAAATTTGTCAGAAATTTATCAAGAGGTGATCAGGTTGGATGAAATGATATAACTAGGGCTTAATGGGTTGTATATCTGAACTGTCAACAGCTGGTTTTAGCAAATATTAGCCACTGCATTTATTTATTTTTTAATTTTTAAATTGCATCATGTGCTAATTCATTTTTTCTTCTTTCACACCTTAATTGGTGGGTCAAATAGATTAAGGCAGATGTGACCCTTGTAGTTTAATTACTAATTTCTTTCTTGTTTACTTTTTGCTAATAAAAGATTAATATCTACCTAAAAATTTGTAGTTTTTTGGTGTACGTTTGGAGCATCACCAAATTAATAAGATGACCTTTGACCTCAGGAAAATAATTACTAACAAACTATAGAACTGATAACAGAGTGTTAAAATATCATATTATATTTTAGGCAAAAAACGTGAACAACAGTTCATTTAAAATAGTGAAGAATGGGGCCATTAGGCAGCATATTCCCCAGTTGGATTAGGTCTTTTTCAACATCTTAAAATCATCACTTTCTATTCACATTATAACGAAAACGACATGTTTACTTGCAAGCTAAAGTTGCCCTAAAAATAATAAACAATCCAACAAAGCATTCTTCTTGCTTTAATAGAATGATCCAAATTCCTATCTTTTGAAGAAAAATAGCAAAGATCAAAATGGTTGCAGTATTCAACAAAGATCTTTTGAGTTGGTACCTTATTACCCTTAAGCTCAAAGAAACAGTTGATGCTGGACTTCAAAATGCTCCTACTCCTAGCACCAGCAGATCCATTGAATTTACAGAACTGCCCCTACAACAACAACAGCAGCAACTGCCCCTGTTGCATAAAGAACAACATCAGTCATCTGATTCTTTGAAAGTTACAATTGAGGAAAATGCTCCTATTGTAGAAGAGGGTCCTAAATCACCAGAATCGGAATGGATAATTAGCATTAAGGAGAAACTAGAGCAAGCTAAGCAGGATAATGATGCTGGATCATGGGCTAAACTTTCAATTTATAGAGTCCCCTTAAGTTTGCGCAAAGATGATGATAAAGCTTACATTCCTCAAATTGTTTCTCTTGGTCCTTATCACCATGGCAAAAGACGCCTACGCAATATGGATCGCCATAAATGGCGAGCCGTTTATCACATCCTCAAGCGAACAAATCAAGAAATTAAACTGTATTTTGATGCAGTAAGAGAGCTTGAAGAGAAAGCAAGCGCTTGTTATGAAGGGAATATTACAATGAGCAGCAATGAGTTTGTTGAAATGATGGTTCTTGACACTTGTTTTGTTCTCGAGCTGTTTCGTGGAGTTGCTGGCGGATTCAAGCATCTTGGTTATGCGAGGAATGATCCGATTTTCGCGATGCGCGGATCGATGCATTCCATACAGAGAGATATGATTATGATTGAGAATCAAATTCCATTATTTATTCTTGATCGGTTGTATGGGATTCAATCTGAAATGCCTGATGAGAAAGGTATTGTAGCAAGGTTAGCTTTAAGGTTCTTTGATCCATTGATGCCAACTGATGAGCCAATGACACAGAGTGACTTGAACAAATTCAAGTCTTCAATGGGACGTTCTGCTTCTTTTGATCCATTGGGAGACCTTGGTGGACTTCATTGCCTTGATGTTTTCAGGTAAAAGTTACAAATGTGTGGATTGGATCAAAATGGGTTCAGTCAATAAATTGATCATGAGTTTGTTCGGGTCAAATAACGGGTCATAATCCAATTTCTGCTGACCACTCCATTTCTTTTTTTTTTAAATAATTTGTTTGTGAGAAAATAATAACAACAAATGTAATTTTTTTCCAGCTAAGTTTTTCAAAAATTACATATTTTTTAAGCTCCACATTTGATTTTGTATGTTTTAGATTGGATTACATTTTGACCCGTTGGATTACACTATTTGACCCGTTACTATCCAATAGTTTAGTGGTTATTTCGGGTGCAATTGGGTTAAGTCAACGCACAAGTCATAACCCGACTCATTCAAACTTGAACGGGTCAATCGGTTGCTAAACATGAGTTGATTTTGATACCTCTATTTTCAGGAGGAGCCTTTTGCAGACAGGGCCTAAGCCAACACCGAGGACGTGGATCAAGCGTTGGTCACATTCGAATCGGGTTGCAGACAAACGGAGGCAGCAATTGATTCATTGTGTTTCGGAGCTAAAAGAAGCTGGGGTTAAGTTCAAGAAAAGGAAGACTGATCGGTTCTGGGACGTAAAATTTCAGAACGGAATACTCAAAATGCCTAGGCTTTTGATCCATGATGGTACAAAGTCACTTTTCCTCAACCTGATTGCTTTCGAGCAGTGCCATCTTGACTGCACAAATGACATAACTTCGTACGTAATCTTCTTGGACAACTTGATTGATTCTCCAGAGGATGTTAGTTACCTCCATTATTGTGGAATAATTGAGCATTGGCTTGGTAATGACGGGGAAGTTGCTGACCTCTTCAATCGGCTTTGTCAAGAGGTTGTTTTCGACATCAATGACAGTTACCTTTCACAGTTATCTGACCAAATTAACAGGTACTATGACCACAGGTGGAATGCTTGGCGTGCTACTTTACGGCACAAGTATTTCAACAACCCATGGGCAATTATCTCCTTCATTGCAGCTGTTATTTTGATAATGTTCACCTTTGCACAGACGTTTTATGGAGTCTATGGCTACTATAGACCGCCTCAATAGTTCTCACTCAATTCTTTGGACTGATTTTTACTGTTCATACACAATAGCTAATATACACTGTATATGCCAAGACGTTGGGCCACAACCGCCTTCCTCCACTGGCATTTGGATTATTATTTCCTTTTTTTGTGCTTCAGCAGTAAACACTTGACTGGTCGATGGAAAACCAGAAAAGTTCTTTTTATTTTTTCTCTCTTTTTTTTTTGTGGCAGACCGTGCTCTAAATACAAGTTGGCGTGCACTTGTAATTGTGAAGATTCAAATGGTTTCTGCCATACTTCAACTTATTAGAAACTTACATCTGGAACATTGCCCATCTCCCTGATTCACTGTTTACTAACTACGGTTAAATATTTATTTGCTTCAAAGAGAAGCTTCTGGCACAGCAGAAGCCTGCAGACAACTAACAAAAGCATTGGCAGGCTTCTCTGCAGAGTTAGGTGGAAAATTGAGTGAAGGTACTATATGACATTGGTCCTTGTAAAGCATAATTTGCAGAATGCTACACACATGGAAAATTAAGATTTCAATACAATATGAACAACGCCAAGAGAAGCAACGATCATCGCCTCGAAGCTAATTCCCCTAACAGTTTCTTCCAGTTCCATTAATATCCTAGAAAATCTTTGGCTATTGAAGCAGAAAAGAAAGATAATTGGCAGCTGCATGATGTATCCCACAGAATAAGCAGCTGCTGATGACCTGTATGTTTCAGTCTAAGGGAGAAGATCTTCACTTTCTGATGAAATTGCTTTCTTGCCATCATACCGCTGAAAGGGTGGAGGGAATAGGGATGAAAACACAATTCTCAGTCACAAAGGATAATTATGAAAACAAAGGCGAAAGCAAGAGAAATTTAGTTAGATAAGAAAGGTTTAACCTGCTTCCCAAAAGAGAATGGCACATATTTATATATTATCATGTGTCGTATTTGCCTTCTCATTGTAAGTGTGAACAGCACAATCCAATAGATAAGGAGAATTGGCCAAAAGACAGGCACATCAAATGCACTGAAGAATGTTAACACGAAGGCAATGCAGAAAGCCTTGGTAATTGAGTACCTTCACACAGGAAACAGAAAAATCAATGCCCACAAAATCATTGACAAATTAGACATACTTTATGTGCTGCTTATACAGGTTATGGCATATAAAATTTATTTTGACATGGATGACAAAGGACAGGCCTAACTGATTATTACAATTTTCAAGTTAGCATAGATCAGCGGCCGGGGATATGAACAAAAATGTCGAACAAGGGACTGTATCTATGATTTCTGTACCAAGTAAACACGAAAATACCCATTGAGACAGAGAGACACGCTATTTGACTATTTCTGTACAATCTCCTTCTTTGATGGACGATGGACCATAAAAACTACAAAAGTCAGCGAAAGCTTCAGGTCAACAGTACGCACCTGTTGCAAGCACGACAGTATAAATAACAATCATTCAACAACTCCACAAAATTGGGTGTGAAGCAGTAAATATACTATCCTTTTTAGCCCCTAGACAAGAATGCTAAAAATGCCACATCGCTATCAAGGGGCATGCAGTTGCATACATATCCATTTCTAGTTTTCAATAATATATAATACTTGAGCAGCAGCACGTTTTGGTCCTATTATTTATGAAGCCTTTTAACTCCCTAGTTTCATTTGAACCCTATCAGACTATCACCCCTCAACCAGCAGAGTATGTAGCTCACTATGAAATGAGGTAAACATATATTGCATCTAGAAAGTAAGCCATACTTCTGGAATTTCAATCAGATTGCTCCTTTGGTTAGTAGAAATTCAACCAGCTGTGGGAGGAAGCATTTCCTATCACTAACAGACTTTCGGACAGTGCCACAAGAGGACGGACAAACATTGACTGAAGAACTGAAAAGAAAGTCAGCTTGCATCAAGCATGCCAGGTCTATCCCTTACTATGTAAACTCCCATATGTACAGAATGTTCCAAATAACCATGGCCAGCCACAAGAAATATGTGAAATGCTAGTACATGCTTGCAAATTTATCTAGTTTATACATGATAGATAGACAAGACCATGGTTCCCAAATATATACACCATCACTGATTATATAAATATCAAAGCAATGGACGGTTGCTCCATTTTTCTGTTAGGAGCTTTCGGTTGGACGATAATCCTGCACTACAGATGCAGATTTATTATTTCATGCATGCATAAAGAGTAACATAGCTTTATTTTGTTGTGTGTGTGTCGAGAGAGAGAAAGGGAGAGGGAAGGGGGTTCTAATTTGATTCCAATTATCACTTAGACAAAAATAAAATGAAATTATCACTTAGAGACACCTATGAACATGTTGAAGTGAGAGATAGTGAGGATACTTTTGTTAGCTCCAACATCAATAGTCTTGACTCTTGATAAAGAATCTCAAATAAGGTTTTAACTATTTTCATGACCTGAGACAAAAACTATCACATCATATGTCTCGCAATTTCTTGCAAACTGTTATTCATAACCATACTAATCTTGCTGCACTATATCTAGCTCAAGAGACATAACCATCTACAGTTTGGAAAGAACAATTTTTGCAACTGAAACTTACTATAGAGGAACATTTCCTACTTAAAAGGTCCCCATCGTAACAGTACCGCACCACCAAGTATCCACTCCCAGGTATTAAGTAACAATGACGGCGACAAAGATACACTAGTCCATAATATAATCATATCACAATGCTCGATCACTTCGACATCACCAGATATATAACTTAAATGTATAAGAAAAGATGATGAAATTATAAAACTGAAAGGTAAGTCATGGGAAATCGGCAATATCACATACAACATCAAATCTTTCACTAACAAACACCAGCCGGCCACATACAACACTAGATTCTACATCAAAGAAGAGTATGGATCAAGATCAGTTCTTTTTGGGGTAAGATTATAATGCAATTAGTAGTTATTTATAGCATTTGCACTGACAACTTTTAATGCAGTAATCAAAGTCTGTAGTTGCTTAAACATCACATGTTAACCCTAAAAAAACCTCACTAATCTAGCTATGCGATTGCAGGTTTGAGTTAAGTGCAACGCCAAAAAAACAATGGGAAACTGCATCACTTGCCCCTGGATAGCTAAAGAATAATAATTAGGATTTTTAACTCAAACTTCAAAATAATGAGGATGCAATTAAGAGAAAGATTAATAGATTGTCTACGATTATCATTATCATCTAGTAGTAGTTTTTATTTACTTATTAATTATAATCTACTTAAATAGGAGTTCCAAAATCCTAATTAACTACTTTCAATTTCCCAATCCCTCTGCCAGAAATGGTATATTTTTGCAAAAACAAACAGAAGATAACAAAGTGCATAAACATAACTCAAGTGTTAATCTCTGATCACACCTACATAAAACTTGAAAATTAAGATAACAAAAGTTGCGAAAGATAAGAAGGATAGGAATTGACAGAAAACACACCAGAACTTAAACTCAGGGAGGCGACGAACAAAAGGGCGGAATTCGTCAGTTTCTCGGGTTGGCAAAGTCGGGCCATCGGATAAATCCTGGACCTCCGGGTCAACCTGCGGCGAAAGGAAGCCGACGAGGAGGTTAAGGATGTAGATGCCGAGGGCGTAGGAGACAACATAGAATCCTTGCAACAGGTACACGCGCACTACATACAAGACAGCGATAAAGACGAACGCGATCCAACGGTAGAGTACATGCGGCGTCGTTTTATCCAGGAAGTGCTGGAACGACTGGGAAGCAGATGCTGTCAACTGTGTAAAACCAGTGGATGGAGTAGACGAGGAAGCATCGTCGCCGGCGATGGAGCCGGCGCCGTTGATGTTCATGACGTGAGTGTGTTTTTCTCTTAAATCGCTTTACTCTGAGTTACTTATGCCGTCACGCGCGGTGTGTTCCTATCTGAGAAAATAGCGGACAATAACTGAGTAAAATTTGGAAGAATGCTATGCTCGCACGCTTCTTGCGTTCTCTCTGTGGAACTCCAAAGCAGTGCCGGACGTCAAGTGCAAAATTTTAAGATTATTTGTGTACGCCTGTGCTGCTCTTTCAATTTGGAAAAGTTGGAAAACCCACGCACAAAACTTCTTCTCTTTACCAATTGTTTCTTCCTTCGAAATGATATGATGTAACAAATCTATATCTATATCTATATTATATTAAAAGGAGACTAGTTTGCAGGTTAAGCCAAGTGTCAAGCTAGAATGAACTCACTTGACAATTTTAAGACAATAATAATAATTAAAAATTATAAATGAAAACATAATTAATGGAAGTAGTTTAATGAATCTCATACATAATCCAAATAGATCTTAGACAAATCATATATATATATATATATATATATATATATATATATATATTGATCTACTCGTAGATTTTCATCTATATTAGTTAGAAATATAGAGGTGAAAAATTAATTAAAAACTATGATAAAAATAACACATAAAATTATATAAAGACGTAAATTGAGAGAACCTGTGACTATTTATACTTTGGAGTACGTTACAATAAAATTTACTTAAGATATTAAAAATTTATTAAGTTTAAAAATTAAATAAATTCAATCAGCAAACTAAGATCTTACATAAAGTATACAAATTATTAATAAGGTAAGAGAAAAATTAAATAATACGTAAAAGATGTTTTGTTAGCAAGAATAATAAAGTCATATTAATGTTGACAAATCGTGAAAATAAATATTGTATACATAAATATTACTATAACTTATTGTGATGACCCAAAAGGTCATCTTACGTAATTTAAGCTATATCTGTGTTCCGAGACTCCGAGAGCCTCCGTTAGTCTCACCTCGATATGCGTGCGCAGCCCGGGCGTGTAGCCGGGAAGCTATTATGTGAAAATTTGATAAAAACGAGTTTTGATAATTAATAAATGAATATAGTTGACTTTGGTCAACATTTCTGGTAAACAGGCCTGGACCCGTGATTCGACGGTCCTGGAGGGTCCGTAGGAAAATATGGGACTTGGGCATATGCTCGGAATCGAATTCCGAGGTCCCAAGCCCGAGAAATAAATTTTTAAAGGAAATAGTTTTCTGAAAAATAATAAAGGATTTTGAAAATGAATAATTATGTGAAAACCGTATTACCGGGTCCGTATAGTGGTTTCGGAGCCCGGAACAGGTTTATTATATACTATTTGTCTTATCTGTAGAATTTGGGGTTAAACGGGCGTGAATTGAGTGGTTTCGGATAAAAAATGAGACTTTGAGGTTTTAAAGAATTTGAAATGTGGCTTGGAAAGTGGTGTTATGTTCCCGAGGTCCAAATGAGATTCCGAGACCGGGAATAGTTCCGTGGTGTCATTTATAACTTATCTGTAAAGTTTGAAGTCGTTCCGAGCAGTTTAGGCCGGTTCAGCGTATTGAAGTGACTTCTAGAATCNATTTTTAATGATTTAAAAGCTTGAACAAGTCCGTAGGATGTTTTGGGAGTCGTGTGTGTTTTTGGTTTTGAGCCCCGAGGGCTCGGGTGAGTTTCGGGTAGCTAACGGGATGAGCTTAAGGTAAAAAATATCTGGTGTTTTGCTGGTGTTTGGTTTTGTTCAGTGCGATCGCACAGTGTTAGGTGGTTAGGGGGTCTCAAATGCTCTCAGCGATCGCAACTTATGCTCCGCGATCACAGTGATGTGATTCTAGAAGCTCTGCGATCGCACTCTACCCTTCGCGATCGCAGTAGTTTAGCCCAGCGTACTCTGCGATCGCATGACTCCTTTCTGCGATCGCGTTTCACCAACCAGGTCCAACTCCGCGATCGCATTCCCTTCTC